>CAWWDY010001822.1:0-121677 GCA_963942605.1 Poecilus cupreus
AACTTGCAAAAACATAGGTTAAACGCTGTTTTGCCTATTCAAACTGACAAATTCATGTTTCTTTCGTGTGAAACGGCGATTTATGAGAAATAACGATAAAATTGCTGTTTTAAACTTGCAAAATCATAGAAAAACGCTGTTTTCAACTATTCAAACTGATAAATTTATGTTTCTTACGTTCCAAACTGTGGATTTTAGTGAAATCACGATAAAATTGCTGTTTTAAACGTGCAAAAACATTGAAAAACGCTGTTTTCAACTATTCAAACTGACAAAATCATGTTTCTTCCGTGCGAAACGGCGATTTATGAGAAATTACGATAAAATTGCTGTTTTAAACTTGCAAAAACATAGAAAAACGCTGTTTTGAACTACTCAAACTGACAAATTCATGTTTCTTCCGTGCGAAACGGCGATTTATGAGAAATTACTATAAAATTGCTGTTATAAACTTGCAAAAACATAGAAAAACGCTGTTTTGAACTATTCAAACTGACAAATTCATGTTTCTTTCGTGTGAAACGGCGATTTATGAGAAATGACGATAAAATTGCTGTTTTAAACTTGCAAAAACATAGAAAAACGCTGTTTTGAACTATTCAAACTAACAAATTCATGTTTCTTACGTGTGAAACGGCGATTTATGAGAAATGACGATAAAATTGCTGTTTTAAACTTGCAAAAACATAGAAAAACGCTGTTTTGAAGTATTCAAACTGACAAATTCATGTTTCTTTTGTGCGAAACGGCGATTTATGAGAAATGACGATAAAATTGCTGTTTTAAACTTGCAAAAACATAGAAAAACGCTGTTTTGAACTATTCAAACTGACAAATTCATGTTTCTTTCGTGTGAAACGGCGATTTATGAGAAATGACGATAAAATTGCTGTTTTAAACTTGCAAAAACATAGAACAACGCTGTTTTGAACTATTCAAAGTGACAAATTCATGTTTCTTTCGTGTGAAACGGCGATTTATGAGAAATGACGATAAAATTGCTGTTTTAAACTTGCAAAAACTTAGAAAAACCCTGTTTTGAACTATTCAAACTGAAAAATTCATGTTTCTTTCGTGCGAAACGGCGATTTATGATAAATGACGATAAAATTGCTGTTTTAAACTTGAAAAAACATAGAAAAACGCTGTTTTGAACTATTCAAACTGACAAATTCATGTTTCTTTCGTGTGAAACGGCGATTTATGAGAAATGACGATAAAATTGCTGTTTTAAACTTGCAAAAACATAGAAAAACGCGGTTTTGAACTATTCAAACTATCAAATTCATGTTTCTTTCGTGCGAAACTGCGATTTATGAGAAATGACGATAAAATTGCTGTTTTAAACTTGCAAAAACATAGAAAAACGCTGTTTTCAACTATTCAAACTGATAAATTAATGTTTCTTGCGTTCGAAACGGTGGATTTTTGTGAAATCACGATAAAATTGCTGTTTTAAACTTGCAAAAACATAGAAAAACGCTGTTTTGAACTATTCAAAATGATAAATTCATGTTTCTTATGTTGGAAACGGTGGATTTTTGTGAAATCACGTTAAAATTGCTGTTTTAAACTTGCAAAAACATTGAAAAACGATGTTTTTAACTATTCAAACTGACAAATTCATGTTTCTTTCGTGGGAAAAGGCGATTTATGAGAAATGACGATAAAATTGCTGTTTTAAACTTGCAAAAACATAGAAAAACGCTGTTTTGAACTACTCAAACTGACAAATTCATATTTCTTACGTGTGAAACGGCGATTTATGAGAAATGACGATAAAATTGCTGTTTTAAACTTGCAAAAACATAGAAAAACGCTGTTTTGAGCTATTCAAACTTACAAATTCATGTTTCTTTCGTGCGAAACGGCGATTTATGAGAAATGACGATAAATTACTGTTTTAAACTTGCAAAAACATAGAAAAACGCTGTTTTCAACTATTCAAACTAATAAATTCATGTTTCTTACGTTCCAAACGGTGGATTTTTGTGAAATCACGATAAAATTGCTGTTTTAAACTTGTAAAAACATTGAAAAACGCTGTTTTGAACTATTCAAACTGACAAATTCATGTTTCTTTTGTGTGAAACGGCGATTTATGAGAAATGACGATAAAATTGCTGTTTTAAACTTGCAAAAACATAGAAAAACGCTGTTTTGAACTATTCAAACTGACAAATTCATGTTTCTTTCGTGCGAAACGGCGATTTATGAGAAATGACGATAAAATTGCTGTTTTAAACTTGCAAAAACATAGAAAAACGCTGTTTTGAACTATTCAAACTGACAAATTCGTGTTTCTTTCGTGTGAAACGGCGATTTATGAGAAATGACGATAAAATTGCTGTTTTAATCTTGCAAAAACATAGAAAAAAACGCTGTTTTGAACTATTCAAACTGAAAAATTCATGTTTCTTCGTGCGAAACGGCGATTTATGAGAAATGACGATAAAATTGCTGTTTTAAACTTGCAAAAACATAGAAAAACGCTGTTTTGAACTATTCAAACTGACAAAATTCATGTTTCTTTCGTGTGAAACGGCGATTTATGAGAAATGACGATAAAATTGCTGTTTTAAACTTGCAAAAACATAGAAAAACGCTGTTTTGAACTATTCAAAGTGACAAATTCATGTTTCTTTCGTGGTGAAATGGCGATTTATGAAAAATGACGATAAAATTGCTGTTTTAAACTTGCAAAAACTTAGAAAAACCCTGTTTTTTGAACTATTCAAACTGACAAATTCATGTTTCTTTCGTGCGAAACGGCGATTTATGATAAATGACGATAAAATTGCTGTTTTAAACTTGCAAAAACATAGAAAAACGCTGTTTTGAACTATTCAAACTGACAAATTCATGTTTCTTTCGTGTGAAACGGCGATTTATGAGAAATGACGATAAAATTGCTGTTTTAAAACTTGCAAAATCATAGAAAAACGCGGTTTTGAACTATTCAAACTGACAAATTCATGTTTCTTTCGTGCGAAACTGCGATTTATGAGAAATGACGATAAAATTGCTGTTTTAAACTTGCAAAAACATAGAAAAACGCTTTTTTCAACTATTCAAACTGATAAATTCATGTTTCTTACGTTCGAAACGGTGGATTTTTTGTGAAATCACGATAAAATTGCTGTTTTAAACTTGCAAAAACATAGAAAAACGCTGTTTTGAACTATTCAAAATGATAAATTCATGTTTCTTACGTTGGAAACGGTAGATTTTTGTGAAATCACGTTAAAATTGCTGTTTTAAACTTGCAAAAACATTGAAAAACGATGTTTTTAACTATTCAAACTGACAAATTCATGTTTCTTCCGTGCGAAACGGCGATTTTATGAGAAATGACGATAAAATTGCTGTTTTAAACTTGCAAAAACATAGAAAAACGCTGTTTTGAACTATTCAAACTGACAAATTCATGTTTCTTTCGTGTGAACTGGCGATTTATGAGAAATGACGATAAAATTGCTGTTTTAAACATGCAAAAACATAGATAAACGCTGTTTTGAGCTATTCAAACAGAAAAAATTCATGTTTCTTTCGTGCGAAACGGCGATTTATGAGAAATGACGATAAATTGCTGTTTTAAACTTGCAAAAACATAGAAAAACGCTGTTTTCAACTATTCAAACTGATAAATTCATGTTTCTTACGTTCCCAAACGGTGGATTTTTGTGAAATCACGATAAAATTGCTGTTTTAAACTTGCAAAAACATTGAAAAACGCTGTTTTCAACTATTCAAACTGACAAATTCATGTTTCTTATTGCGAAACGGCGATTTATGAGAAATGACGATAAAATTGCTGTTTTAAACTGAAAAAACATAGAAAAACGCAGTTTTCAACTATTCAAACTGATAAATTCATGTTTCTTACGTTCGAAACGGTGGATTTTTGTGAAATCACGATAAAATTGCTGTTTTAAACTTGCAAAAATATAGAAAAACGCTGTTTTCAACTATTCAAACTGATTAATTCATGTTTGTTACGTTGGAAACAGTGGATTTTTGTGAAATCACGATAAAATTGCTGTTTTAAACTTGCAAAAACAAAGAAAAACGCTGTTTTGAACTATCCAAACTGACAAATTCAGTTTTGTGGTTTGGGGTTCGAGGTTTTATGTTTGGGGTTGAGGTTTGGGGTTTGAGGTTTGGGGTTCGCGGTTTGAGGTTTGGGTTTGGGGTTCGGTGTTTGAGGTTTGGGGTTCGCGGTTTGAGGTTTGGTGTTGGGGTTCGGTGTTTGAGGTTTGGGGTTGAGGTATTAAACTTGCAAAAACATAGAAAAACGCTGTTTTGAACTATTCAAACTCACAAATTCATGTTTCTTTCGTGTGTGAAACGGCGATTTATGAGAAATGACGATAAAATTGCTGTTTTTAAACTTGCAAAAACTTAGAAAAACCCTGTTTTGAACTATTCAAACTGACAAATTCATGTTTCTTTCGTGCGAAACGGCGATTTATGATAAATGACGATAAAATTGCTGTTTTAAACTTGCAAAAACATAGACAAACGCTGTTTTAACTATTCAAACTGATAAATTCATGTTTCTTACGTTCCAAACGGTGGATTTTTGTGAAATCACGATAAAATTGCTGTTTTAAACTTGCAAAAACATAGAAAAACGCTGTTTTGAACTATTCAAACTGACAAATTCATGTTTCTTTCATGCGAAACGGCGATTTATGAGAAATGACGATAAAATTGCTGTTTTTAACTTGCAAAAACATAGAAAAACGCTGTTTTCAACTATTCAAATTGATAAATTCATGTTTCATACGTTCGAAACGGTGGATTTTTGTGAAATCACGATAAAATTGCTGTTTTAAACTTGCAAAAACATAGAAAAACGCTGTTTTGAACTATTCAAACTGATAAATTCATGTTTCTTACGTTGGAAACGGTGGATTTTTGTGAAATCACGATAAAATTGCTGTTTTAAACTTGCAAAAACATTGAAAAACGCTGTTTTCAACTATTTAAACTGACAAATTCATGTTTCTTCCGTGCGAAACGGCGATTTATGAGAAATTACGATAAAATTGCTGTTTTAAACTTGCAAAAACATAGAAAAACGCTGTTTTGAACTATTCAAACGGACAAATTCATGTTTCTTTCGTGTGAAACGGCGATTTATGAGAAATGACGATAAAATTGCTGTTTTAAACTTGCAAAAACATAGAAAAAACGCTGTTTTGAACTATTCAAACTGACAAATTCATGTTTCTTTCGTGCGAAACGGCGATTTATGAGAAATGACGATAAAATTGCTGTTTTAAACTTGCAAAAACATAGAAAAACGCTGTTTTGACTATTCAAACTGACAAATTCATGTTTCTTTCGTGTGAAACGGCGATTTATGAGAAATGACGATAAAATTGCTGTTTTAAACTTGCAAAAACATATAAAAACGCTGTTTTGAACTATTCAAACTGACAAATTCATGTTTCTTTCGTGCGAAACGGCGATTTATGAGAAATGACGATAAAATTGCTGTTTTAAACTTGCAAAAACATAGAAAAACGCTGTTTTCAACTATTCAAACTGATAAATTCATGTTTCTTACGTTCGAAACGGTGGATTTTTGTGAAATCACGATAAAATTGCTGTTTTAAACTTGCAAAAACATAGAAAAACGCTGTTTTGATTTACTCAAACTGACAAATTCATGTTTCTTTTGTGCGAAACGGCGATTTATGCGAAATTACTATAAAATTGCTGTTATAAACTTGCAAAAACATAGAAAAACGCTGTTTTGAACTATTCAAACTGACAAATTAATGTTTCTTTCGTGTGAAACGGCGATTTATGAGAAATGACGATAAAATTGCTGTTTTAAACTTGCAAAAATATAGAAAAACGCTGTTTTGAACTACTCAAACTGACAAATTAATGTTTCTTCCGTGCGAAACGGCGATATATGAGAAATTACTATAAAATTGCTGTTATAAACTTGCAAAATCATAGAAAAACGCTGTTTTGAACTATTCAAACTGACAAATTCATGTTTCTTTCATGTGAAACGGCGATTTATAAGAAATGACGATAAAATTGCTGTTTTAAACTTGCAAAAACATAGAAAAACGCTCTTTTGAACTATTCAAATTGACAAATTCATGTTTCTTACGTGTGAAACGGCGATTTATGAGAAATGACGAAAAAATTGCTGTTTTAAACTTGCAAAAACATTGAAAAACGCTGTTTTCAACTATTTAAACTGACAAATTCATGTTTCTTCCCTGCGAAACGGCGATTTATGAGTAATGACGATAAAATTGCTGTTTTAAACTTGCAAAAACATAGAAAAACGCTGTTTTGAACTATTCAAACTGACAAATTCATGTTTCTTACGTGTGAAACGGCGATTTATGAGAAATGACGATAAAATTGCTGTTTTAAACTTGCAAAAACATAGAAAAACGCTGTTTTGAACTATTCAAACTGAAAAATTCATGTTTCTTTCGTGTGAAACGGCGATTTATGAGAAATGACGATAAAATTGCTGTTTTAAACTTGCAAAAACATAGAAAAACGCTGTTTTGAACTATTCAAACTGACAAATTCATGTTTCTTTCGTGCGAAACGGCGATTTATGAGAAATGACGATAAAATTGCTGTTTTAAACTTGCAAAAACATAGAAAAACGCTGTTTTCAACTATTCAAACTGATAAATTCATGTTTCTTACGTTCGAAACGGTGGATTTTTGTGAAATTACGATAAAATTGCTGTTTTAAACTTGCAAAAACATAGAAAAACGCTGTTTTGAACTACTCAAACTGACAAATTCATGTTTCTTCTGTGCGAAACGGCGATTTATGAGAAATTACTATAAAATTGCTGTTATAAACTTGCAAAAACATAGAAAAACGCTGTTTTGAACTATTCAAACTGACAAATTCATGTTTCTTTCGTGTGAAACGGCGATTTATGAGAAATGACGATAAAATTGCTGTTTTAAACTTGCAAAAACATAGAAAAACACTGTTTTGAACTACTCAAACTGACAAATTCATGTTTCTTCCGTGCGAAACGGCGATTTATGAGAAATTACTATTATATTGCTGTTATAAACTTGCAAAAACATAGAAAAACGCTGTTTTGAACTATTCAAACTGACAAATTCATGTTTCTTTCGTGTGAAACGGCGATTTATGAGAAATGACGATAAAATTGCTGTTTTAAACTTGCAAAAACATAGAAAAACGCTGTTTTGAACTATTCAAACTGACAAATTCATGTTTCTTACGTGTGAAACGGCGATTTATGAGAAATGACGATAAAATTGCTGTTTTAAACTTGCAAAAACATATAAAAACGCTGTTTTGAACTATTCAAACTGACAAATTCATGTTTCTTTCGTGCGAAACGGCGATTTATGAGAAATGACGATAAAATTGCTGTTTTAAACTTGCAAAAACATAGAAAAACGCTGTTTTGAACTATTCAAACTGACAAATTCATGTTTCTTACGTGTGAAACGGCGATTTATGAGAAATGACGATAAAATTGCTGTTTTAAACTTGCAAAAACATAGAAAAACGCTGTTTTGAACTATTCAAACTGAAAAATTCATGTTTCTTTCGTGTAAAACGGCGATTTATGAGAAATGACGATAAAATTGCTGTTTTAAACTTGCAAAAACATAGAAAAACGCTGTTTTGAACTATTCAAACTGACAAATTCATGTTTCTTTCGTGCCAAACGGCGATTTATGAGAAATGACGATAAAATTGCTGTTTTAAACTTGCAAAAACATAGAAAAACGCTGTTTTCAACTATTCAAACTGATAAATTCATGTTTCTTACGTTCGAAACGGTGGATTTCTGTGAAATTACGATAAAATTGCTGTTTTAAACTTGCAAAAACATAGAAAAACGCTGTTTTGAACTACTCAAACTGACAAATTCATGTTTCTTCTGTGCGAAACGGCGATTTATGAGAAATTACTATAAAATTGCTGTTACAAACTTGCAAAAACATAGAAAAACGCTGTTTTGAACTATTCAAACTGACAAATTAATGTTTCTTCCGTGCGAAACGGCGATATATGAGAAATTACTATAAAATTGCTGTTATAAACTTGCAAAATCATAGAAAAACGCTGTTTTGAACTATTAAAACTGACAAATTCATGTTTCTTTCATGTGAAACGGCGATTTATAAGAAATGACGATAAAATTGCTGTTTTAAACTTGCAAAAACATAGAAAAACGCTCTTTTGAACTATTCAAATTGACAAATTCATGTTTCTTACGTGTGAAACGGCGATTTATGAGAAATGACGAAAAAATTGCTGTTTTAAACTTGCAAAAACATTGAAAAACGCTGTTTTCAACTATTTAAACTGACAAATTCATGTTTCTTCCCTGCGAAACGGCGATTTATGAGTAATGACGATAAAATTGCTGTTTTAAACTTGCAAAAACATAGAAAAACGCTGTTTTGAACTATTCAAACTGACAAATTCATGTTTCTTACGTGTGAAACGGCGATTTATGAGAAATGACGATAAAATTGCTGTTTTAAACTTGCAAAAACATAGAAAAACGCTGTTTTGAACTATTCAAACTGAAAAATTCATGTTTCTTTCGTGTGAAACGGCGATTTATGAGAAATGACGATAAAATTGCTGTTTTAAACTTGCAAAAACATAGAAAAACGCTGTTTTGAACTATTCAAACTGACAAATTCATGTTTCTTTCGTGCGAAACGGCGATTTATGAGAAATGACGATAAAATTGCTGTTTTAAACTTGCAAAAACATAGAAAAACGCTGTTTTCAACTATTCAAACTGATAAATTCATGTTTCTTACGTTCGAAACGGTGGATTTTTGTGAAATTACGATAAAATTGCTGTTTTAAACTTGCAAAAACATAGAAAAACGCTGTTTTGAACTACTCAAACTGACAAATTCATGTTTCTTCTGTGCGAAACGGCGATTTATGAGAAATTACTATAAAATTGCTGTTATAAACTTGCAAAAACATAGAAAAACGCTGTTTTGAACTATTCAAACTGACAAATTCATGTTTCTTTCGTGTGAAACGGCGATTTATGAGAAATGACGATAAAATTGCTGTTTTAAACTTGCAAAAACATAGAAAAACACTGTTTTGAACTACTCAAACTGACAAATTCATGTTTCTTCCGTGCGAAACGGCGATTTATGAGAAATTACTATTATATTGCTGTTATAAACTTGCAAAAACATAGAAAAACGCTGTTTTGAACTATTCAAACTGACAAATTCATGTTTCTTTCGTGTGAAACGGCGATTTATGAGAAATGACGATAAAATTGCTGTTTTAAACTTGCAAAAACATAGAAAAACGCTGTTTTGAACTATTCAAACTGACAAATTCATGTTTCTTACGTGTGAAACGGCGATTTATGAGAAATGACGATAAAATTGCTGTTTTAAACTTGCAAAAACATATAAAAACGCTGTTTTGAACTATTCAAACTGACAAATTCATGTTTCTTTCGTGCGAAACGGCGATTTATGAGAAATGACGATAAAATTGCTGTTTTAAACTTGCAAAAACATAGAAAAACGCTGTTTTGAACTATTCAAACTGACAAATTCATGTTTCTTACGTGTGAAACGGCGATTTATGAGAAATGACGATAAAATTGCTGTTTTAAACTTGCAAAAACATAGAAAAACGCTGTTTTGAACTATTCAAACTGAAAAATTCATGTTTCTTTCGTGTAAAACGGCGATTTATGAGAAATGACGATAAAATTGCTGTTTTAAACTTGCAAAAACATAGAAAAACGCTGTTTTGAACTATTCAAACTGACAAATTCATGTTTCTTTCGTGCCAAACGGCGATTTATGAGAAATGACGATAAAATTGCTGTTTTAAACTTGCAAAAACATAGAAAAACGCTGTTTTCAACTATTCAAACTGATAAATTCATGTTTCTTACGTTCGAAACGGTGGATTTCTGTGAAATTACGATAAAATTGCTGTTTTAAACTTGCAAAAACATAGAAAAACGCTGTTTTGAACTACTCAAACTGACAAATTCATGTTTCTTCTGTGCGAAACGGCGATTTATGAGAAATTACTATAAAATTGCTGTTATAAACTTGCAAAAACATAGAAAAACGCTGTTTTGAACTATTCAAACTGACAAATTAATGTTTCTTTCGTGTGAAACGGCGATTTATGAGAAATGACGATAAAATTGCTGTTTTAAACTTGCAAAAATATAGAAAAACGCTGTTTTGAACTACTCAAACTGACAAATTAATGTTTCTTCCGTGCGAAACGGCGATTTATGAGAAATTACTATAAAATTGCTGTTTTAAACTTGCAAAATCATAGAAAAACGCTGTTTTGAACTATTCAAACTGACAAATTCATGTTTCTTTCATGTGAAACGGCGATTTATAAGAAATGACGATAAAATTGCTGTTTTAAACTTGCAAAAACATAGAAAAACGCTCTTTTGAACTATTCAAACTGACAAATTCATGTTTCTTACGTGTGAAACGGCGATTTATGAGAAATGACGATAAAATTGCTGTTTTAAACTTGCAAAAACATTGAAAAACGCTGTTTTCAACTATTTAAACTGACAAATTCATGTTTCTTCCCTGCGAAACGGCGATTTATGAGTAATGACGATAAAATTGCTGTTTTAAACTTGCAAAAACATAGAAAAACGCTGTTTTGAACTATTCAAACTGACAAATTCATGTTTCTTACGTGTGAAACGGCGATTTATGAGAAATGACGATAAAATTGCTGTTTTAAACTTGCAAAAACATAGAAAAACGCTGTTTTGAACTATTCAAACTGAAAAATTCATGTTTCTTTCGTGTGAAACGGCGATTTATGAGAAATGACGATAAAATTGCTGTTTTAAACTTGCAAAAAACATAGAAAAACGCTGTTTTGAACTATTCAAACTGACAAATTCATGTTTCTTTCGTGCGAAACGGCGATTTATGAGAAATGACGATAAAATTGCTGTTTTAAACTTGCAAAAACATAGAAAAACGCTGTTTCAACTATTAAAACGATAAATTCATGTTTCTTACGTTCGAAACGGTGGATTTCTGTGAAATTACGATAAAATTGCTGTTTTAAACTTGCAAAAACATAGAAAAACGCTGTTTTGAACTACTCAAACTGACAAATTCATGTTTCTTCTGTGCGAAACGGCGATTTATGAGAAATTACTATAAAATTGCTGTTATAAACTTGCAAAAACATAGAAAAACACTGTTTTGAACTACTCAAACTGACAAATTCATGTTTCTTTCGTGTGAAACGGCGATTTATGAGAAATGACGATAAAATTGCTGTTTTAAAACTTGCAAAAACATAGAAAAACGCTGTTTTGAACTATTAAAACTGACAAATTCATGTTTCTTTCGTGCGAAACGGCGATTTATTAGAAATGACGA
The DNA here is from genome assembly GCA_963942605.1 of Poecilus cupreus. NCBI lineage: Eukaryota > Metazoa > Arthropoda > Insecta > Coleoptera > Carabidae > Poecilus > Poecilus cupreus. Next base: position 11,437 of record CAWWDY010001822.1, read on the forward strand.
TAAAATTGCTGTTTTAAACTTGCAAAAACATAGAAAAACGCTGTTTTGAACTATTCAAACTGACAAATTCATGTTTCTTTCGTGTGAAACGGCGATTTATGAGAAATGACGATAAAATTGCTGTTTTAAACTTGCAAAAACATAGAAAAACACTGTTTTGAACTACTCAAACTGACAAATTCATGTTTCTTCCGTGCGAAACGGCGATTTATGAGAAATTACTATTATATTGCTGTTATAATCTTGCAAAAACATTGAAAAACGCTGTTTTGAACTATTCAAACTGACAAATTCATGTTTCTTTCGTGTGAAACGGCGATTTATGAGAAATGACGATAAAATTGCTGTTTTAAACTTGCAAAAACATAGAAAAACGCTGTTTTGAACTATTCAAACTGACAAATTCATGTTTCTTACGTGTGAAACGGCGATTTATGAGAAATGACGATAAAATTGCTGTTTTAAACTTGCAAAAACATAGAAAAACGCTGTTTTGAACTATTCAAACTGAAAAATTCATGTTTCTTTCGTGTGAAACGGCGATTTATGAGAAATGACGATAAAATTGCTGTTTTTAAACTTGCAAAAACATAGAAAAAACGCTGTTTTGAACTATTCAAACTGACAAATTCATGTTTCTTTCGTGCGAAACGGCGATTTATGAGAAATGACGATAAAATTGCTGTTTTAAACTTGCAAAAACATAGAAAAACGCTGTTTTCAACTATTCAAACTGATAAATTCATGTTTCTTACGTTCGAAACGGTGGATTTTTGTGAAATTACGATAAAATTGCTGTTTTAAACTTGCAAAAACATAGAAAAACGCTGTTTTGAACTACTCAAACTGACAAATTCATGTTTCTTCTGTGCGAAACGGCGATTTATGAGAAATTACTATAAAATTGCTGTTATAAACTTGCAAAAACATAGAAAAACGCTGTTTTGAACTATTCAAACTGACAAATTCATGTTTCTTTCGTGTGAAACGGCGATTTATGAGAAATGACGATAAAATTGCTGTCTTAAACTTGCAAAAACATAGAAAAACACTGTTTTGAACTACTCAAACTGACAAATTCATGTTTCTTCCGTGCGAAACGGCGATTTATGAGAAATTACTATTATATTGCTGTTATAAACTTGCAAAAACATAGAAAAACGCTGTTTTGAACTATTCAAACTGACAAATTCATGTTTCTTTCGTGTGAAACGGCGATTTATGAGAAATGACGATAAAATTGCTGTTTTAAACTTGCAAAAAACATAGAAAAAACGCTGTTTTGAACTATTCAAACTGACAAATTCATGTTTCTTACGTGTGAAACGGCGATTTATGAGAAATTGACGATAAAATTGCTGTTTTAAACTTGCAAAAACATATAAAAACGCTGTTTTGAACTATTCAAACTGACAAATTCATGTTTCTTTCGTGCGAAACGGCGATTTATGAGAAATGACGATAAAATTGCTGTTTTAAACTTGCAAAAACATAGAAAAACGCTGTTTTCACTATTCAAACTGATAAATTCATATTTCTTACGTTCGAAACGGTGGATTTTTGTGAAATCACGATAAAATTGCTGTTTTAAACTTGCAAAAACATAGAAAAAACGCTGTTTTGATTTACTCAAACTGACAAATTCATGTTTCTTTTGTGCGAACGGCGATTTATGCGAAATTACTATAAAATTGCTGTTATAAACTTGCAAAAACATAGAAAAACGCTGTTTTGAACTATTCAAACTGACAAATTAATGTTTCTTTCGTGTGAAACGGCGATTTATGAGAAATGACGATAAAATTGCTGTTTTAAACTTGCAAAAATATAGAAAAACGCTGTTTTGAACTACTCAAACTGACAAATTAATGTTTCTTCCGTGCGAAACGGCGATTTATGAGAAATTACTATAAAATTGCTGTTTTTAAACTTGCAAAAACATTGAAAAACGCTGTTTTCAACTATTTAAACTGACAAATTCATGTTTCTTCCCTGCGAAACGGCGATTTATGAGTAATGACGATAAAATTGCTGTTTTAAACTTGCAAAAACATAGAAAAACGCTGTTTTGAACTATTCAAACTGACAAATTCATGTTTCTTACGTGTGAAACGGCGATTTATGAGAAATGACGATAAAATTGCTGTTTTAAACTTGCAAAAACATAGAAAAACGCTGTTTTGAACTATTCAAACTGAAAAATTCATGTTTCTTTCGTGTGAAACGGCGATTTATGAGAAATGACGATAAAATTGCTGTTTTTAAACTTGCAAAAACATAGAAAAACGCTGTTTTGAACTATTCAAACTGACAACTTCATGTTTCTTTCGTGCGAAACGGCGATTTATGAGAAATGACGATAAAATTGCTGTTTTAAACTTGCAAAAACATAGAAAAACGCTGTTTTCAACTATTCAAACTGATAAATTCATGTTTCTTAAGTTCGAAACGGTGGATTTCTGTGAATTACGATAAAATTGCTGTTTTAAACTTGCAAAAACATAGAAAAACGCTGTTTTGAACTACTCAAACTGACAAATTCATGTTTCTTCTGTGCGAACGGCGATTTATGAGAAATTACTATAAAATTGCTGTTATAAACTTGCAAAAACATAGAAAAACGCTGTTTTGAACTATTCAAACTGACAAATTCATGTTTCTTTCGTGTGAAACGGCGATTTATGAGAAATGACGATAAAATTGCTGTTTTAAACTTGCAAAAACATAGAAAAACACTGTTTTGAACTACTCAAACTGACAAATTCATGTTTCTTCCGTGCGAAACGGCGATTTATGAGAAATTACTATTATATTGCTGTTATAAACTTGCAAAAACATAGAAAAACGCTGTTTTGAACTATTCAAACTGACAAATTCATGTTTCTTTCGTGTGAAACGGCGATTTATGAGAAATCACGATAAAATTGCTGTTTTAAACTTGCAAAAACATAGAAAAACGCTGTTTTGAACTATTCAAAATGATAAATTCATGTTTCTTACGTTGGAAACGGTGGATTTTTGTGAAATCACGTTAAAATTGCTGTTTTAAACTTGCAAAAACATTGAAAAACGATGTTTTTAACTATTCAAACTGACAAATTCATGTTTTCTTCCGTGCGAAACGGCGATTTATGAGAAATGACGATAAAATTGCTGTTTTAAACTTGCAAAAACATAGAAAAACGCTGTTTTGAACTATTCAAACTGACAAATTCATGTTTCTTTCGTGTGAACTGGCGATTTATGAAAAATGACGATAAAATTGCTGTTTTAAACATGCAAAAACATAGATAAACGCTGTTTTGAGCTATTCAAACAGAAAAAAATTCATGTTTCTTTCGTGCGAAACGGCGATTTATGAGAAATGACGATAAATTGCTGTTTTAAACTTGCAAAAACATAGAAAAACGCTGTTTTGAACTATTCAAACTGATAAATTCATGTTTCTTACGTTCCAAACGGTGAATTTTTGTGAAATCACGATAAAATTGCTGTTTTAAACTTGCAAAAACATTGAAAAACGCTGTTTTCAACTATTCAAACTGACAAATTCATGTTTCTTTCGTGCGAAACGGCGATTTATGAGAAATGACGATAAAATTGCTGTTTTAAACTTGCAAAAACATAGAAAAACGCTGTTTTGAACTATTCAAACTGACAAATTCGTGTTTCTTTCGTGTGAAACGGCGATTTATGAGAAATGACGATAAAATTGCTGTTTTAATCTTGCAAAAACATAGAAAAACGCTGTTTTGAACTATTCAAACTGACAAATTCATGTTTCTTATTGCGAAACGGCGATTTATGAGAAATGACGATAAAATTGCTGTTTTAAACATGCAAAAACATAGAAAAACGCAGTTTTCAACTATTCAAACTGATAAATTCATGTTTCTTACGTTCGAAACGGTGGATTTTTGTGAAATCACGATAAAATTGCTGTTTTAAACTTGCAAAAATATAGAAAAACGCTGTTTTCAACTATTCAAACTGATTAATTCATGTTTGTTACGTTGGAAACAGTGGATTTTTGTGAAATCACGATAAAATTGCTGTTTTAAACTTGCAAAAACATAGAAAACGCTGTTTTGAACTATCCAAACTGACAAATTCAGTTTTGTGGTTTGGGGTTCGAGGTTTTATGTTTGGGGTTGAGGTTTAGGGTTTGAGGTTTGGGGTTCGCGGTTTGAGGTTTGGGTTTGGGGTTCGGTGTTTGAGGTTTGGGGTTCGCGGTTTGAGGTTTGGGGTTGGGGTTCGGTGTTTGAGGTTTGGGATTGAGGTATTAAACTTGCAAAAACATAGAAAAACGCTGTTTTGAACTATACAAACTGACAAATTCATGTTTCTTTCGTGTGAAACGGCGATTTATGAGAAATGACGATAAAATTGCTGTTTTAAACTTGCAAAAACATAGACAAACGCTGTTTTGAACTATTCAAACTGACAAATTCATGTTTCTTACGTGTGAAACGGCGATTTATGAGAAATGACGATAAAATTGCTGTTTTAAACTTGCAAAAACATAGAAAAACGCTGTTTTGAACTATTCAAACTGACAAATTCATGTTTCTTTCGTGCGAAACGGCGATTTATGAGAAATGACGATAAAATTGCTGTTTTAAACTTGCAAAAACATAGAAAAACGCTGTTTTAACTATTCAAACTGATAAATTCATGTTTCTTACGTTCCAAACGGTGGATTTTTGTGAAATCACGATAAAATTGCTGTTTTAAACTTGCAAAAACATTGAAAAACGCTGTTTTCAACTATTCAAACTGACAAATTCATGTTTCTTCCGTGCGAAACGGCGATTTATGAGAAATGACGATAAAATTGCTGTTTTTAACTTGCAAAAACATAGAAAAACGCTGTTTTCAATTATTCAAGTTGATAAATTCATGTTTCATACGTTCGAAACGGTGGATTTTTGTGAAATCACGATAAAATTGCTGTTTTAAACTTGCAAAAACATAGAAAAACGCTGTTTTGAACTATTCAAACTGATAAATTCATGTTTCTTACGTTGGAAACGGTGGATTTTTGTGAAATCACGATAAAATTGCTGTTTTAAACTTGCAAAAACATTGAAAAACGCTGTTTTCAACTATTCAAACTGACAAATTCATGTTTCTTCCGTGCGAAACGGCGATTTATGAGAAATTACGATAAAATTGCTGTTTTAAACTTGCAAAAACATAGAAAAACGCTGTTTTGAACTATTCAAACGGACAAATTCATGTTTCTTTCGTGTGAAACGGCGATTTATGAGAAATGACGATAAAATTGCTGTTTTAAACTTGCAAAAACATAGAAAAACGCTGTTTTGAACTATTCAAACTGACAAATTCATGTTTCTTTCGTGCGAAACGGCGATTTATGAGAAATGACGATAAATTTGCTGTTTTAAACTTGCAAAAACATAGAAAAACGCTGTTTTGACTATTCAAACTGACAAATTCATGTTTCTTTCGTGTGAAACGGCGATTTATGAGAAATGACGATAAAATTGCTGTTTTAAACTTGCAAAAACATATAAAAACGCTGTTTTGAACTATTCAAACTGACAAATTCATGTTTCTTTCGTGCGAAACGGCGATTTATGAGAAATGACGATAAAATTGCTGTTTTAAACTTGCAAAAACATAGAAAAACGCTGTTTTCAACTATTCAAACTGATAAATTCATGTTTCTTACGTTCGAAACGGTGGATTTTTGTGAAATCACGATAAAATTGCTGTTTTAAACTTGCAAAAACATAGAAAAACGCTGTTTTGATTTACTCAAACTGACAAATTCATGTTTCTTTTGTGCGAAACGGCGATTTATGAGAAATTACTATAAAATTGCTGTTATAAACTTGCAAAAACATAGAAAAACGCTGTTTTGAACTATTCAAACTGACAAATTAATGTTTCTTTCGTGTGAAACGGCGATTTATGAGAAATGACGATAAAATTGCTGTTTTAAACTTGCAAAAATATAGAAAAACGCTGTTTTGAACTACTCAAACTGACAAATTAATGTTTCTTCCGTGCGAAACGGCGATTTATGAGAAATTACTTAAAAATTGCTGTTATAAACTTGCAAAATCATAGAAAAACGCTGTTTTGAACTATTCAAACTGACAAATTCATGTTTCTTTCGTGTGAAACGGCGATTTATAAGAAATGACGATAAAATTGCTGTTTTAAAATTGCAAAAACATAGAAAAACGCTCTTTTGAACTATTCAAACTGACAAATTCATGTTTCTTACGTGTGAAACGGCGATTTATGAGAAATGACGATAAAATTGCTGTTTTAAACTTGCAAAAACATAGAAAAACGCTGTTTTGAACTATTCAAACTGACAAATTCATGTTTCTTTCGTGCGAAACGGCGATTTATGAGAAATGACGATAAAATTGCTGTTTTAAACTTGCAAAAACATAGAAAAACGCTGTTTTCAACTATTCAAACTGATAAATTCATATTTCTTACGTTCGAAACGGTGGATTTTTGTGAAATTACGATAAAATTGCTGTTTTAAACTTGCAAAAACATAGAAAAACGCTGTTTTGAACTACTCAAACTGACAAATTCATGTTTCTTCTGTGCGAAACGGCGATTTATGAGAAATTACTATAAAATTGCTGTTATAAACTTGCAAAAACATAGAAAAACGCTGTTTTGAACTATTCAAACTGACAAATTCATGTTTCTTTCGTGTGAAACGGCGATTTATGAGAAATGACGATAAAATTGCTGTTGTAACTTGCAAAAACATAGAAAAACACTGTTTTGAACTACTCAAACTGACAAATTCATGTTTCTTCCGTGCGAAACGGCGATTTATGAGAAATTACTATAAAATTGCTGTTATAAACTTGCAAAAACATAGTAAAACGCTGTTTTGAACTACTCAAACTGACAAATTCATGTTTCTTTCGTGTGAAACGGCGATTTATGAGAAATGACGATAAAATTGCTGTTTTAAACTTGCAAAAACATAGAAAAACGCTGTTTTGAACTATTAAAACTGACAAATTCATGTTTCTTTCGTGCGAAACGGCGATTTATTAGAAATGACGATAAAATTGCTGTTTTAAACTTGCAAAAACATAGAAAAACGCTGTTTTCAACTATTCAAACTGATAAATTCATATTTCTTACGTTCCAAACGGTGGATTTTTGTGAAATCACGATAAAATTGCTGTTTTAAACTTGCAAAAACATTGAAAAACGCTGTTTTCAACTATTCAAACTGACAAATTCATGTTTCTTCCGTGCGAAACGGCGATTTATGAGAAATTAAGATAAAATTGCTGTTTTAAACTTGCAAAAACATAGAAAAACGCTGTTTTGAACTATTCAAACTGACAAATTCATGTTTCTTTCGTGTGAAACGGCGATTTATGAGAAATGACGATAAAATTGCTGTTTTAAACTTGCAAAAACATAGAAAAACGCTGTTTTGAACTACTCAAACTGACAAATTCATGTTTCTTTCGTGCGAAACGGCGATTTATGATAAATGACGATAAAATTGCTGTTTTAAACTTGCAAAAACATAGAAAAACGCTGTTTTGAACTATTCAAACTGACAAATTCATGTTTCTTTCGTGTGAAACGGCGATTTATGAGAAATGACGATAAAATTGCTGTTTTAAACTTGCAAAAACATAGAAAAAAGCTGTTTTGAACTATTCAAACTGACAAATTCATGTTTCTTTCGTGCGAAACGGCGATTTATGAGAAATGACGATAAAATTGCTGTTTTAAACTTGCAAAAACATAGAAAAACGCTGTTTTGAACTATTCAAACTGATAAATTCATGTTTCTTACGTTGGAAACGGTGGATTTTTGTGAAAACACGATAAAATTGCTGTTTTAAACTTGCAAAAACATTGAAAAACGCTGTTTTCAACTATTCAAACTGACAAATTCATGTTTCTTCCGTGCGAAACGGCGATTTATGAGAAATTACGATAAAATTGCTGTTTTAAACTTGCAAAAATATAGAAAAACGCTGTTTTGAACTATTCAAACTGACAAATTCATGTTTCTTATTGCGAAACGGCGATTTATGAGAAATGACGATAAAATTGCTGTTTTAAACATGCAAAAACATAGAAAAACGCAGTTTTCAACTATTCAAACTGATAAATTCATGTTTCTTACGTTCGAAACGGTGGATTTTTGTGAAATCACGATAAAATTGCTGTTTTAAACTTGCAAAAATATAGAAAAACGCTGTTTTCAACTATTCAAACTGATTAATTCATGTTTGTTACGTTGGAAACAGTGGATTTTTGTGAAATCACGATAAAATTGCTGTTTTAAACTTGCAAAAACATAGAAAACGCTGTTTTGAACTATCCAAACTGACAAATTCAGTTTTGTGGTTTGGGGTTCGAGGTTTTATGTTTGGGGTTGAGGTTTAGGGTTTGAGGTTTGGGGTTCGCGGTTTGAGGTTTGGGTTTGGGGTTCGGTGTTTGAGGTTTGGGGTTCGCGGTTTGAGGTTTGGGGTTGGGGTTCGGTGTTTGAGGTTTGGGATTGAGGTATTAAACTTGCAAAAACATAGAAAAACGCTGTTTTGAACTATACAAACTGACAAATTCATGTTTCTTTCGTGTGAAACGGCGATTTATGAGAAATGACGATAAAATTGCTGTTTTAAACTTGCAAAAACATAGACAAACGCTGTTTTGAACTATTCAAACTGACAAATTCATGTTTCTTACGTGTGAAACGGCGATTTATGAGAAATGACGATAAAATTGCTGTTTTAAACTTGCAAAAACATAGAAAAACGCTGTTTTGAACTATTCAAACTGACAAATTCATGTTTCTTTCGTGCGAAACGGCGATTTATGAGAAATGACGATAAAATTGCTGTTTTAAACTTGCAAAAACATAGAAAAACGCTGTTTTAACTATTCAAACTGATAAATTCATGTTTCTTACGTTCCAAACGGTGGATTTTTGTGAAATCACGATAAAATTGCTGTTTTAAACTTGCAAAAACATTGAAAAACGCTGTTTTCAACTATTCAAACTGACAAATTCATGTTTCTTCCGTGCGAAACGGCGATTTATGAGAATTGACGATAAAATTGCTGTTTTTAACTTGCAAAAACATAGAAAAACGCTGTTTTCAATTATTCAAGTTGATAAATTCATGTTTCATACGTTCGAAACGGTGGATTTTTGTGAAATCACGTTAAAATTGCTGTTTTAAACTTGCAAAAACATAGAAAAACGCTGTTTTGAACTATTCAAACTGATAAATTCATGTTTCTTACGTTGGAAACGGTGGATTTTTGTGAAATCACGATAAAATTGCTGTTTTAAACTTGCAAAAACATTGAAAAACGCTGTTTTCAACTATTCAAACTGACAAATTCATGTTTCTTCCGTGCGAAACGGCGATTTATGAGAAATTACGATAAAATTGCTGTTTTAAACTTGCAAAAACATAGAAAAACGCTGTTTTGAACTATTCAAACGGACAAATTCATGTTTCTTTCGTGTGAAACGGCGATTTATGAGAAATGACGATAAAATTGCTGTTTTAAACTTGCAAAAACATAGAAAAACGCTGTTTTGAACTATTCAAACTGACAAATTCATGTTTCTTTCGTGCGAAACGGCGATTTATGAGAAATGACGATAAAATTGCTGTTTTAAACTTGCAAAAACATAGAAAAACGCTGTTTTGACTATTCAAACTGACAAATTCATGTTTCTTTCGTGTGAAACGGCGATTTATGAGAAATGACGATAAAATTGCTGTTTTAAACTTGCAAAAACATATAAAAACGCTGTTTTGAACTATTCAAACTGACAAATTCATGTTTCTTTCGTGCGAAACGGCGATTTATGAGAAATGACGATAAAATTGCTGTTTTAAACTTGCAAAAACATAGAAAAACGCTGTTTTCAACTATTCAAACTGATAAATTCATGTTTCTTACGTTCGAAACGGTGGATTTTTGTGAAATCACGATAAAATTGCTGTTTTAAACTTGCAAAAACATAGAAAAACGCTGTTTTGATTTACTCAAACTGACAAATTCATGTTTCTTTTGTGCGAAACGGCGATTTATGAGAAATTACTATAAAATTGCTGTTATAAACTTGCAAAAACATAGAAAAACGCTGTTTTGAACTATTCAAACTGAAAAATTCATGTTTCTTTCGTGTGAAACGGCGATTTATGAGAAATGACGATAAAATTGCTGTTTTAAACTTGCAAAAACATAGAAAAACGCTGTTTTGAACTATTCAAACTGACAAATTCATGTTTCTTTCGTGCGAAACGGCGATTTATGAGAAATGACGATAAAATTGCTGTTTTAAACTTGCAAAAACATAGAAAAACGCTGTTTTCAACTATTCAAACTGATAAATTCATATTTCTTACGTTCGAAACGGTGGATTTTTGTGAAATTACGATAAAATTGCTGTTTTAAACTTGCAAAAACATAGAAAAACGCTGTTTTGAACTACTCAAACTGACAAATTCATGTTTCTTCTGTGCGAAACGGCGATTTATGAGAAATTACTATAAAATTGCTGTTATAAACTTGCAAAAACATAGAAAAACGCTGTTTTGAACTATTCAAACTGACAAATTCATGTTTCTTTCGTGTGAAACGGCGATTTATGAGAAATGACGATAAAATTGCTGTTGTAACTTGCAAAAACATAGAAAAACACTGTTTTGAACTACTCAAACTGACAAATTCATGTTTCTTCCGTGCGAAACGGCGATTTATGAGAAATTACTATAAAATTGCTGTTATAAACTTGCAAAAACATAGAAAAACGCTGTTTTGAACTACTCAAACTGACAAATTCATGTTTCTTTCGTGTGAAACGGCGATTTATGAGAAATGACGATAAAATTGCTGTTTTAAACTTGCAAAAACATAGAAAAACGCTGTTTTGAACTATTAAAACTGACAAATTCATGTTTCTTTCGTGCGAAACGGCGATTTATTAGAAATGACGATAAAATTGCTGTTTTAAACTTGCAAAAACATAGAAAAACGCTGTTTTCAACTATTCAAACTGATAAATTCATATTTCTTACGTTCCAAACGGTGGATTTTTGTGAAATCACGATAAAATTGCTGTTTTAAACTTGCAAAAACATTGAAAAACGCTGTTTTCAACTATTCAAACTGACAAATTCATGTTTCTTCCGTGCGAAACGGCGATTTATGAGAAATTAAGATAAAATTGCTGTTTTAAACTTGCAAAAACATAGAAAAACGCTGTTTTGAACTATTCAAACTGACAAATTCATGTTTCTTTCGTGTGAAACGGCGATTTATGAGAAATGACGATAAAATTGCTGTTTTAAACTTGCAAAAACATAGAAAAACGCTGTTTTGAACTACTCAAACTGACAAATTCATGTTTCTTTCGTGCGAAACGGCGATTTATGATAAATGACGATAAAATTGCTGTTTTAAACTTGCAAAAACATAGAAAAACGCTGTTTTGAACTATTCAAACTGACAAATTCATGTTTCTTTCGTGTGAAACGGCGATTTATGAGAAATGACGATAAAATTGCTGTTTTAAACTTGCAAAAACATAGAAAAACGCTGTTTTGAACTATTCAAACTGACAAATTCATGTTTCTTTCGTGCGAAACGGCGATTTATGAGAAATGACGATAAAATTGCTGTTTTAAACTTGCAAAAACATAGAAAAACGCTGTTTTGAACTATTCAAACTGATAAATTCATGTTTCTTACGTTGGAAACGGTGGATTTTTGTGAAAACACGATAAAATTGCTGTTTTAAACTTGCAAAAACATTGAAAAACGCTGTTTTCAACTATTCAAACTGACAAATTCATGTTTCTTCCGTGCGAAACGGCGATTTATGAGAAATTACGATAAAATTGCTGTTTTAAACTTGCAAAAATATAGAAAAACGCTGTTTTGAACTATTCAAACTGACAAATTCATGTTTCTTTCGTGTGAAACGGCGATTTATAAGAAATGACGATAAAATTGCTGTTTTAAACTTGCAAAAACATAGGAAAACTCTCTTTTGAACTATTCAAACTGACAAATTCATGTTTCTTACGTGTGAAACGGCGATTTATGAGAAATGACGATAAAATTGCTGTTTTAAACTTGCAAAAACATAGAAAAACGCTGTTTTGAACTATTCAAACTGACAAATTCATGTTTCTTTCGTGCGAAACGGCGATTTATGAGAAATGACTATAAAATTGCTGTTTTAAACTTGCAAAAACATAGAAAAACGCTGTTTTGTACTACTCAAACTGACAAATTCATGTTTCTTTTGTGCGAAACGGCGATTTATGATAAATGACGATAAAATTGCTGTTTTAAACTTGCAAAAACATAGAAAAACGCTGTTTTGAACTATTCAAACTGACAAATTCATGTTTCTTTCGTGTGAAACGGCGATTTATGAGAAATGACGATAAAATTGCTGTTTTTAACTTGCAAAAACATAGGAAAACGCTGTTTTCAACTATTCAAACTGATAAATTCATGTTTCTTACGTTCGAAACGGTGGATTTTTGTGAAATTACGATAAAATTGCTGTTTTAAACTTGCAAAAACATAGAAAAACTCTGTTTTGAACTACTCAAACTGACAAATTCATGTTTCTTCTGTGCGAAACGGCGATTTATGAGAAATTACTATAAAATTGCTGTTATAAACTTGCAAAAACATTGAAAAACGCTGTTTTGAACTATTCAAACTGACAAATTCATGTTTCTTACGTGTGAAACGGCGATTTATGAGAAATGACTATAAAATTGCTGTTTTAAACTTGCAAAAACATAGAAAAACGCTGTTTTGAACTACTCAAACTCACAAATTCATGTTTCTTCCGTGCGAAACGGCGATTTATGAGAAATTACTATAAAATTGCTGTTATAAACTTGCAAAAACATAGAAAAACGCTGTTTTGAAGTATTCAAACTGAGAAATTCATGTTTCTTTCGTGTGAAACTACAATTTATGAGAAATGACGATAAAATTGCTGTTTTAAACTTGCAAAAACATAGAAAAACGCTGTTTTGAACTATTCAAACTGACAAATTCATGTTTCTTACGTGTGAAACGGCGATTTATGAGAAATAACGATAAAATTGCTGTTTTAAACTTGCAAAAACATAGAAAAACGCTGTTTTGAACTATTCAAACTGACAAATTTATGTTTCTTTCGTGCGAAACGGCGATTTATGAGAAATGACGATAAAATTGCTGTTTTAAACTTGCAAAAACATAGAAAAACGCTGTTTTCAACTATTCAAACTGATAAATTCATGTTTCTTACGTTCCAAACGGTGGATTTTTGTGAAATCACGATAAAATTGCAGTTTTAAACTTGCAAAAACATTGAAAAACGCTGTTTTCAACTATTCAAACTGACAAATTCATGTTTCTTCCGTGCGAAACGGCGATTTATGAGAAATTACGATAAAATTGCTGTTTTAAACTTGCAAAAACATAGAAAAACGCTGTTTTGAACTATTCAAACTGACAAATTCATGTTTCTTTCGTGCGAAACGGCGATTTATGAGAAATGACGATAAAATTGCTGTTTTAAACTTGCAAAAACATAGAAAAACGCTGTTTTCAACTATTCAAACTGATAAATTCATGTTTCTTACGTTCCAAACGGTAGATTTTTGTGAAATCACGATAAAATTGCTGTTTTAAACTTGCAAAAACATTGATAAACGCTGTTTTCAACTATTCAAACTGACAAATTCATGTTTCTTCCGTGCGAAACGGCGATTTATGAGAAATTACGATAAAATTGCTGTTTTAAACTTGCAAAAACATAGAAAAACGCTGTTTTGATCTATTCAAACTGACAAATTCATGTTTCTTTCGTGTGAAACGGCGATTTATGAGAAATGACGATAAAATTGCTGTTTTAAACTTGCAAAAACATAGAAAAACGCTGTTTTGAACTACTCAAACTGACAAATTCATGTTTCTTTCGTGCGAAACGGCGATTTATGATAAATGACGATAAAATTGCTGTTTTAAACTTGCAAAAACATAGAAAAACGCTGTTTTCAACTATTCAAACTGATAAATTCATGTTTCTTACGTTCCAAACGGTGGATTTTTGTGAAATCACGATAAAATTGCAGTTTTAAACTTGCAAAAACATTGAAAAACGCTGTTTTCAACTATTCAAACTGACAAATTCATGTTTCTTCCGTGCGAAACGGCGATTTATGAGAAATTACGATAAAATTGCTGTTTTAAACTTGCAAAAACATAGAAAAACGCTGTTTTGAACTATTCAAACTGACAAATTCATGTTTCTTTCGTGTGAAACGGCGATTTATGAGAAATGACGATAAAATTGCTGTTTTAAACTTGCAAAAACTTAGAAAAACGCTGTTTTGAACTATTCAAACTGACAAATTCATGTTTCTTACGTGTGAAACAGCGATTTATGAGAAATGACGATAAAATTGCTGTTTTAAATTTAAAAAAACATAGAAAAACGCTGTTTTGAACTATTCAAACTGACAAATTCATGTTTCTTTCGTGTGAAACGGCGATTTATGAGAAATGACGATAAAATTGCTGTTTTAAACTTGCAAAAACATAGAAAAACGCAGTTTTCAACTATTCAAACTGATAAATTCATGTTTCTTACGTTCCAAACGGTAGATTTTTGTGAAATCACGATAAAATTGCTGTTTTAAACTTGCAAAAACATTGAAAAACGCTGATTTCAACTATTCAAACTGACAAATTCATGTTTCTTCCGTGCGAAACGGCGATTTATGAGAAATTACGATAAAATTGCTGTTTTAAATTTAAAAAAACATAGAAAAACGCTGTTTTGATCTATTCAAACTGACAAATTCATGTTTCTTTCGTGTGAAACGGCGATTTATGAGAAATGACGATAAAATTGCTGTTTTAAACTTGCAAAAACATAGAAAAACGCAGTTTTGAACTACTCAAACTGACAAATTCATGTTTCTTTCGTGCGAAACGGCGATTTATGATAAATGACGATAAAATTGCTGTTTTAAACTTGCAAAAACATAGAAAAACGCTGTTTTGAATTATTCAAACTGACAAATTCATGTTTCTTTCGTGTGAAACGGCGATTTATGAGAAATGACGATAAAATTGCTGTTTTAAACTTGCAAAAACATAGAAAAACGCTGTTTTCAACTATTCAAACTGATAAATTCATGTTTCTTACGTTCGAAACGGTGGATTTTTGTGAAATCACGATAAAATTGCTGTTTTAAACTTGCAAAAACATAGAAAAACGCTGTTTTGATTTACTCAAACTGACAAATTCATGTTTCTTTTGTGCGAAACGGCGATTTATGAGAAATTACTATAAAATTGCTGTTATAAACTTGCAAAAACATAGAAAAACGCTGTTTTGAACTATTCAAACTGACAAATTAATGTTTCTTTCGTGTGAAACGGCGATTTATGAGAAATGACGATAAAATTGCTGTTTTAAACTTGCAAAAATATAGAAAAACGCTGTTTTGAACTACTCAAACTGACAAATTAATGTTTCTTCCGTGCGAAACGGCGATTTATGAGAAATTACTATAAAATTGCTGTTATAAACTTGCAAAATCATAGAAAAACGCTGTTTTGAACTATTCAAACTGACAAATTCATGTTTCTTTCGTGTGAAACGGCGATTTATAAGAAATGACGATAAAATTGCTGTTTTAAAATTGCAAAAACATAGAAAAACGCTCTTTTGAACTATTCAAACTGACAAATTCATGTTTCTTACGTGTGAAACGGCGATTTATGAGAAATGACGATAAAATTGCTGTTTTAAACTTGCAAAAACATTGAAAAACGCTGTTTTCAACTATTTAAACTGACAAATTCATGTTTCTTCCCTGCGAAACCGCGATTTATGAGTAATGACGATAAAATTGCTGTTTTAAACTTGCAAAAACATAGAAAAACGCTGTTTTGAACTATTCAAACTGACAAATTCATGTTTCTTACGTGTGAAACGGCGATTTATGAGAAATGACGATAAAATTGCTGTTTTAAACTTGCAAAAACATAGAAAAACGCTGTTTTGAACTATTCAAACTGAAAAATTCATGTTTCTTTCGTGTGAAACGGCGATTTATGAGAAATGACGATAAAATTGCTGTTTTAAACTTGCAAAAACATAGAAAAACGCTGTTTTCAACTATTCAAACTGATAAATTCATGTTTCTTACGTTCGAAACGGTGGATTTTTGTGAAATTACGATAAAATTGCTGTTTTAAACTTGCAAAAACATAGAAAAACGCTGTTTTGAACTACTCAAACTGACAAATTCATGTTTCTTCTGTGCGAAACGGCGATTTATGAGAAATTACTATAAAATTGCTGTTATAAACTTGCAAAAACATAGAAAAACGCTGTTTTGAACTATTCAAACTGACAAATTCATGTTTCTTTCGTGTGAAACGGCGATTTATGAGAAATGACGATAAAATTGCTGTTGTAACTTGCAAAAACATAGAAAAACACTGTTTTGAACTACTCAAACTGACAAATTCATGTTTCTTCCGTGCGAAACGGCGATTTATGAGAAATTACTATAAAATTGCTGTTATAAACTTGCAAAAACATAGAAAAACGCTGTTTTGAACTATTCAAACTGACAAATTCATGTTTCTTTCGTGTGAAACGGCGATTTATGAGAAATGACGATAAAATTGCTGTTTTAAACTTGCAAAAACATAGAAAAACGCTGTTTTGAACTATTAAAACTGACAAATTCATGTTTCTTTCGTGCGAAACGGCGATTTATTAGAAATGACGATAAAATTGCTGTTTTAAACTTGCAAAAACATAGAAAAACGCTGTTTTCAACTATTCAAACTGATAAATTCATATTTCTTACGTTCCAAACGGTGGATTTTTGTGAAATCACGATAAAATTGCTGTTTTAAACTTGCAAAAACATTGAAAAACGCTGTTTTCAACTATTCAAACTGACAAATTCATGTTTCTTCCGTGCGAAACGGCGATTTATGAGAAATTAAGATAAAATTGCTGTTTTAAACTTGCAAAAACATAGAAAAACGCTGTTTTGAACTATTCAAACTGACAAATTCATGTTTCTTTCGTGTGAAACGGCGATTTATGAGAAATGACGATAAAATTGCTGTTTTAAACTTGCAAAAACATAGAAAAACGCTGTTTTCAACTACTCAAACTGACAAATTCATGTTTCTTTCGTGCGAAACGGCGATTTATGATAAATGACGATAAAATTGCTGTTTTAAACTTGCAAAAACATAGAAAAACGCTGTTTTGAACTATTCAAACTGACAAATTCATGTTTCTTTCGTGTGAAACGGCGATTTATGAGAAATGACGATAAAATTGCTGTTTTAAACTTGCAAAAACATAGAAAAACGCTGTTTTGAACTATTCAAACTGACAAATTCATGTTTCTTTCGTGCGAAACGGCGATTTATGAGAAATGACGATAAAATTGCTGTTTTAAACTTGCAAAAACATAGAAAAACGCTGTTTTGAACTATTCAAACTGATAAATTCATGTTTCTTACGTTGGAAACGGTGGATTTTTGTGAAAACACGATAAAATTGCTGTTTTAAACTTGCAAAAACATTGAAAAACGCTGTTTTCAACTATTCAAACTGACAAATTCATGTTTCTTCCGTGCGAAACGGCGATTTATGAGAAATTACAATAAAATTGCTGTTTTAAACTTGCAAAAATATAGAAAAACGCTGTTTTGAACTATTCAAACTGACAAATTCATGTTTCTTTCGTGTGAAACGGCGATTTATAAGAAATGACGATAAAATTGCTGTTTTAAACTTGCAAAAACATAGGAAAACTCTCTTTTGAACTATTCAAACTGACAAATTCATGTTTCTTACGTGTGAAACGGCGATTTATGAGAAATGACGATAAAATTGCTGTTTTAAACTTGCAAAAACATAGAAAAACGCTGTTTTGAACTATTCAAACTGACAAATTCATGTTTCTTTCGTGCGAAACGGCGATTTATGAGAAATGACTATAAAATTGCTGTTTTAAACTTGCAAAAACATAGAAAAACGCTGTTTTGTACTACTCAAACTGACAAATTCATGTTTCTTTTGTGCGAAACGGCGATTTATGATAAATGACGATAAAATTGCTGTTTTAAACTTGCAAAAACATAGAAAAACGCTGTTTTGAACTATTCAAACTGACAAATTCATGTTTCTTTCGTGTGAAACGGCGATTTATGAGAAATGACGATAAAATTGCTGTTTTTAACTTGCAAAAACATAGGAAAACGCTGTTTTCAACTATTCAAACTGATAAATTCATGTTTCTTACGTTCGAAACGGTGGATTTTTGTGAAATTACGATAAAATTGCTGTTTTAAACTTGCAAAAACATAGAAAAACTCTGTTTTGAACTACTCAAACTGACAAATTCATGTTTCTTCTGTGCGAAACGGCGATTTATGAGAAATTACTATAAAATTGCTGTTATAAACTTGCAAAAACATTGAAAAACGCTGTTTTGAACTATTCAAACTGACAAATTCATGTTTCTTACGTGTGAAACGGCGATTTATGAGAAATGACTATAAAATTGCTGTTTTAAACTTGCAAAAACATAGAAAAACGCTGTTTTGAACTACTCAAACTCACAAATTCATGTTTCTTCCGTGCGAAACGGCGATTTATGAGAAATTACTATAAAATTGCTGTTATAAACTTGCAAAAACATAGAAAAACGCTGTTTTGAAGTATTCAAACTGAGAAATTCATGTTTCTTTCGTGTGAAACTACAATTTATGAGAAATGACGATAAAATTGCTGTTTTAAACTTGCAAAAACATAGAAAAACGCTGTTTTGAACTATTCAAACTGACAAATTCATGTTTCTTACGTGTGAAACGGCGATTTATGAGAAATAACGATAAAATTGCTGTTTTAAACTTGCAAAAACATAGAAAAACGCTGTTTTGAACTATTCAAACTGACAAATTTATGTTTCTTTCGTGCGAAACGGCGATTTATGAGAAATGACGATAAAATTGCTGTTTTAAACTTGCAAAAACATAGAAAAACGCTGTTTTCAACTATTCAAACTGATAAATTCATGTTTCTTACGTTCCAAACGGTGGATTTTTGTGAAATCACGATAAAATTGCAGTTTTAAACTTGCAAAAACATTGAAAAACGCTGTTTTCAACTATTCAAACTGACAAATTCATGTTTCTTCCGTGCGAAACGGCGATTTATGAGAAATTACGATAAAATTGCTGTTTTAAACTTGCAAAAACATAGAAAAACGCTGTTTTGAACTATTCAAACTGACAAATTCATGTTTCTTTCGTGTGAAACGGCGATTTATGAGAAATGACGATAAAATTGCTGTTTTAAACTTGCAAAAACTTAGAAAAACGCTGTTTTGAACTATTCAAACTGACAAATTCATGTTTCTTACGTGTGAAACAGCGATTTATGAGAAATGACGATAAAATTGCTGTTTTAAATTTGCAAAAACATAGAAAAACGCTGTTTTGAACTATTCAAACTGACAAATTCATGTTTCTTTCGTGCGAAACGGCGATTTATGAGAAATGACGATAAAATTGCTGTTTTAAACTTGCAAAAACATAGAAAAACGCTGTTTTCATCTATTCAAACTGACAAATTCATGTTTCTTCCGTGCGAAACGGCGATTTATGAAAAATTACTATAAAATTGCTGTTATAAACTTGCAAAAACATAGAAAAACGCTGTTTTGAACTATTCAAACTGACAAATTCATGTTTCTTTCGTGTGAAACGGCGATTTATGAGAAATAACGATAAAATTGCTGTTTTAAACTTGCAAAAACATAGAAAAACGCTGTTTTCAACTATTCAAACTGATAAATTCATGTTTCTTACGTTCCAAACGGTAGATTTTTGTGAAATCACGATAAAATTGCTGTTTTAAACTTGCAAAAACATTGAAAAACGCTGTTTTCAACTATTCAAACTGACAAATTCATGTTTCTTCCGTGCGAAACGGCGATTTGTGAGAAATTACGATAAAATTGCTGTTTTAAACTTGCAAAAACATAGAAAAACGCTGTTTTGATCTATTCAAACTGACAAATTCATGTTTCTTTCGTGTGAAACGGCGATTTATGAGAAATGACGATAAAATTGCTGTTTTAAACTTGCAAAAACATAGAAAAACGCTGTTTTGAACTACTCAAACTGACAAATTCATGTTTCTTTCGTGCGAAACGGCGATTTATGATAAATGACGATAAAATTGCTGTTTTAAACTTGCAAAAACATAGAAAAACGCTGTTTTCAACTATTCAAACTGATAAATTCATGTTTCTTACGTTCGAAACGGTGGATTTTTGTGAAATCACGATAAAATTGCTGTTTTAAACTTGCAAAAACATAGAAAAACGCTGTTTTGAACTACTCAAACTGACAAATTCATGTTTCTTCCGTGCGAAACGGCGATTTATGAGAAATTACTATAAAATTGCTGTTATAAACTTGCAAAAACATAGAAAAACGCTGTTTTGAACTATTCAAACTGACAAATTTATGTTTCTTTCGTGTGAAACGGCGATTTATGAGAAATGACGATAAAATTGCTGTTTTAAACTTGCAAAAACATAGAAAAACGCAGTTTTCAACTATTCAAACTGATAAATTCATGTTTCTTACGTTCCAAACGGTAGATTTTTGTGAAATCACGATAAAATTGCTGTTTTAAACTTGCAAAAACATTGAAAAACGCTGATTTCAACTATTCAAACTGACAAATTCATGTTTCTTCCGTGCGAAACGGCGATTTATGAGAAATTACGATAAAATTGCTGTTTTAAATTTAAAAAAACATAGAAAAACGCTGTTTTGATCTATTCAAACTGACAAATTCATGTTTCTTTCGTGTGAAACGGCGATTTATGAGAAATGACGATAAAATTGCTGTTTTAAACTTGCAAAAACATAGAAAAACGCAGTTTTGAACTACTCAAACTGACAAATTCATGTTTCTTTCGTGCGAAACCGCGATTTATGATAAATGACGATAAAATTGCTGTTTTAAACTTGCAAAAACATAGAAAAACGCTGTTTTGAACTATTCAAACTGACAAATTCATGTTTCTTTCGTGTGAAACGGCGATTTATGAGAAATGACGATAAAATTGCTGTTTTAAACTTGCAAAAACATAGAAAAACGCTGTTTTGAACTATTCAAACTGACAAATTCATGTTTCTTACGTTGGAAACGGTGGATTTTTGTGAAATTACGATAAAATTGCTGTTTTAAACTTGCAAAAACATTGAAAAACGCTGTTTTCAACTATTCAAACTGACAAATTCATGTTTCTTTTGTGCGAAACGGCGATTTATGAGAAATTACGATAAAATTGCTGTTTTAAACTTGCAAAAACATAGAAAAACGCTGTTTTGAACTACTCAAACTGACAAATTCATGTTTCTTCCGTCCGAAACGGCGATTTATGAGAAATTTCTATAAAATTGCTTTTATAAACTTGCAAAAACATAGAAAAACGCTGTTTTGAACTATTCAAACTGACAAATTCATGTTTCTTTCGTGTGAAACGGCGATTTATGAGAAATGACGATAAAATTGCTGTTTTAAACTTGCAAAAACATAGAAAAACGCTGGTTTGAACTATTCAAACTGACAAATTCATGTTTCTTACGTGTGAAACGGCGATTTATGAGAAATGACGATAAAATTGTTGTTTTAAACTTGCAAAAACATAGAAAAACGCTGTTTTCAACTATTCAAACTGATAAATTCATGTTTCTTACGTTCCAAACGGTGGATTTTTGTGAAATCACGATAAAATTGCAGTTTTAAACTTGCAAAAACATTGAAAAACGCTGTTTTCAACTATTCAAACTGACAAATTCATGTTTCTTCCGTGCGAAACGGCGATTTATGAGAAATTACGATAAAATTGCTGTTTTAAACTTGCAAAAACATAGAAAAACGCTGTTTTGAACTATTCAAACTGACAAATTCATGTTTCTTTCGTGTGGAACGGCGATTTATGAGAAATGACGATAAAATTGCTGTTTTAAACTTGCAAAAACTTAGAAAAACGCTGTTTTGAACTATTCAAACTGACAAATTCATGTTTCTTACGTGTGAAACAGCGATTTATGAGAAATGACGATAAAATTGCTATTTTAAATTTGCAAAAACATAGAAAAACGCTGTTTTGAACTATTCAAACTAACAAATTCATGTTTCTTTCGTGCGAAACGGCGATTTATGAGAAATGACGATAAAATTGCTGTTTTAAACTTGCAAAAACATAGAAAAACGCTGTTTTCAACTATTCAAACTGATAAATTCATGTTTCTTACGTTCGAAACGGTGGATTTTTGTGAAATCACGATAAAATTGCTGTTTTAAACTTGCAAAAACATAGAAAAACGCTGTTTTGAACTACTCAAACTGACAAATTCATGTTTCTTCCGTGCGAAACGGCGATTTATGAGAAATTACTATAAAATTGCTGTTATAAACTTGCAAAAACATAGAAAAACGCTGTTTTGAACTATTCAAACTGACAAATTCATGTTTCTTTCGTGTGAAACGGCGATTTATGAGAAATGACGATAAAATTGCTGTTTTAAACTTGCAAAAACATAGAAAAACGCTGTTTTCAACTATTCAAACTGATAAATTCATGTTTCTTACGTTCCAAACGGTAGATTTTTGTGAAATCACGATAAAATTGCTGTTTTAAACTTGCAAAAACATTGAAAAACGCTGATTTCAACTATTCAAACTGACAAATTCATGTTTCTTCCGTGCGAAAGGCGATTTATGAGAAATTACGATAAAATTGCTGTTTTAAACTTGCAAAAACATAGAAAAACGCTGTTTTGATCTATTCAAACTGACAAATTCATGTTTCTTTCGTGTGAAACGGCGATTTATGAGAAATGACGATAAAATTGCTGTTTTAAACTTGCAAAAACATAGAAAAACGCTGTTTTGAACTACTCAAACTGACAAATTCATGTTTCTTTCGTGTGAAACGGCGATTTATGATAAATGACGATAAAATTGCTGTTTTAAATTTGCAAAAACATAGAAAAACGCTGTTTTGAACTATTCAAACTGACAAATTCATGTTTCTTTCGTGCGAAACGGCGATTTATGAGAAATGACGATAAAATTGCTGTTTTAAACTTGCAAAAACATAGAAAAACGCTGTTTTCAACTATTCAAACTGACAAATTCATGTTTCTTCCGTGCGAAACGGCGATTTATGAAAAATTACTATAAAATTGCTGTTATAAACTTGCAAAAACATAGAAAAACGCTGTTTTGAACTATTCAAACTGACAAATTCATGTTTCTTTCGTGTGAAACGGCGATTTATGAGAAATGACGATAAAATTGCTGTTTTAAACTTGCAAAAACATAGAAAAACGCTGTTTTCAACTATTCAAACTGATAAATTCATGTTTCTTACGTTCCAAACGGTAGATTTTTGTGAAATCACGATAAAATTGCTGTTTTAAACTTGCAAAAACATTGAAAAACGCTGTTTTCAACTATTCAAACTGACAAATTCATGTTTCTTCCGTGCGAAACGGCGATTTGTGAGAAATTACGATAAAATTGCTGTTTTAAACTTGCAAAAACATAGAAAAACGCTGTTTTGATCTATTCAAACTGACAAATTCATGTTTCTTTCGTGTGAAACGGCGATTTATGAGAAATGACGATAAAATTGCTGTTTTAAACTTGCAAAAACATAGAAAAACGCTGTTTTGAACTACTCAAACTGACAAATTCATGTTTCTTTCGTGCGAAACGGCGATTTATGATAAATGACGATAAAATTGCTGTTTTAAACTTGCAAAAACATAGAAAAACGCTGTTTTCAACTATTCAAACTGATAAATTCATGTTTCTTACGTTCGAAACGGTGGATTTTTGTGAAATCACGATAAAATTGCTGTTTTAAACTTGCAAAAACATAGAAAAACGCTGTTTTGAACTACTCAAACTGACAAATTCATGTTTCTTCCGTGCGAAACGGCGATTTATGAGAAATTACTATAAAATTGCTGTTATAAACTTGCAAAAACATAGAAAAACGCTGTTTTGAACTATTCAAACTGACAAATTTATGTTTCTTTCGTGTGAAACGGCGATTTATGAGAAATGACGATAAAATTGATGTTTTAAACTTGCAAAAACATAGAAAAACGCAGTTTTCAACTATTCAAACTGATAAATTCATGTTTCTTACGTTCCAAACGGTAGATTTTTGTGAAATCACGATAAAATTGCTGTTTTAAACTTGCAAAAACATTGAAAAACGCTGATTTCAACTATTCAAACTGACAAATTCATGTTTCTTCCGTGCGAAACGGCGATTTATGAGAAATTACGATAAAATTGCTGTTTTAAATTTAAAAAAACATAGAAAAACGCTGTTTTGATCTATTCAAACTGACAAATTCATGTTTCTTTCGTGTGAAACGGCGATTTATGAGAAATGACGATAAAATTGCTGTTTTAAACTTACAAAAACATAGAAAAACGCAGTTTTGAACTACTCAAACTGACAAATTCATGTTTCTTTCGTGCGAAACGGCGATTTATGATAAATGACGATAAAATTGCTGTTTTAAACTTGCAAAAACATAGAAAAACGCTGTTTTGAACTATTCAAACTGACAAATTCATGTTTCTTTCGTGTGAAACGGCGATTTATGAGAAATGACGATAAAATTGCTGTTTTAAACTTGCAAAAACATAGAAAAACGCTGTTTTGAACTATTCAAACTGACAAATTCATGTTTCTTACGTTGGAAACGGTGGATTTTTGTGAAATTACGATAAAATTGCTGTTTTAAACTTGCAAAAACATTGAAAAACGCTGTTTTCAACTATTCAAACTGACAAATTCATGTTTCTTTTGTGCGAAACGGCGATTTATGAGAAATTACGATAAAATTGCTGTTTTAAACTTGCAAAAACATAGAAAAACGCTGTTTTGAACTACTCAAACTGACAAATTCATGTTTCTTCCGTCCGAAACGGCGATTTATGAGAAATTTCTATAAAATTGCTTTTATAAACTTGCAAAAACATAGAAAAACGCTGTTTTGAACTATTCAAACTGACAAATTCATGTTTCTTTCGTGTGAAACGGCGATTTATGAGAAATGACGATAAAATTGCTGTTTTAAACTTGCAAAAACATAGAAAAACGCTGGTTTGAACTATTCAAACTGACAAATTCATGTTTCTTACGTGTGAAACGGCGATTTATGAGAAATGACGATAAAATTGTTGTTTTAAACTTGCAAAAACATAGAAAAACGCTGTTTTCAACTATTCAAACTGATAAATTCATGTTTCTTACGTTCCAAACGGTGGATTTTTGTGAAATCACGATAAAATTGCAGTTTTAAACTTGCAAAAACATTGAAAAACGCTGTTTTCAACTATTCAAACTGACAAATTCATGTTTCTTCCGTGCGAAACGGCGATTTATGAGAAATTACGATAAAATTGCTGTTTTAAACTTGCAAAAACATAGAAAAACGCTGTTTTGAACTATTCAAACTGACAAATTCATGTTTCTTTCGTGTGGAACGGCGATTTATGAGAAATGACGATAAAATTGCTGTTTTAAACTTGCAAAAACTTAGAAAAACGCTGTTTTGAACTATTCAAACTGACAAATTCATGTTTCTTACGTGTGAAACAGCGATTTATGAGAAATGACGATAAAATTGCTATTTTAAATTTGCAAAAACATAGAAAAACGCTGTTTTGAACTATTCAAACTAACAAATTCATGTTTCTTTCGTGCGAAACGGCGATTTATGAGAAATGACGATAAAATTGCTGTTTTAAACTTGCAAAAACATAGAAAAACGCTGTTTTCAACTATTCAAACTGATAAATTCATGTTTCTTACGTTCGAAACGGTGGATTTTTGTGAAATCACGATAAAATTGCTGTTTTAAACTTGCAAAAACATAGAAAAACGCTGTTTTGAACTACTCAAACTGACAAATTCATGTTTCTTCCGTGCGAAACGGCGATTTATGAGAAATTACTATAAAATTGCTGTTATAAACTTGCAAAAACATAGAAAAACGCTGTTTTGAACTATTCAAACTGACAAATTCATGTTTCTTTCGTGTGAAACGGCGATTTATGAGAAATGACGATAAAATTGCTGTTTTAAACTTGCAAAAACATAGAAAAAACGCTGTTTTCAACTATTCAAACTGATAAATTCATGTTTCTTACGTTCCAAACGGTAGATTTTTGTGAAATCACGATAAAATTGCTGTTTTAAACTTGCAAAAACATTGAAAAACGCTGATTTCAACTATTCAAACTGACAAATTCATGTTTCTTCCGTGCGAAAGGCGATTTATGAGAAATTACGATAAAATTGCTGTTTTAAACTTGCAAAAACATAGAAAAACGCTGTTTTGATCTATTCAAACTGACAAATTCATGTTTCTTTCGTGTGAAACGGCGATTTATGAGAAATGACGATAAAATTGCTGTTTTAAACTTGCAAAAACATAGAAAAACGCTGTTTTGAACTACTCAAACTGACAAATTCATGTTTCTTTCGTGTGAAACGGCGATTTATGATAAATGACGATAAAATTGCTGTTTTAAACTTGCAAAAACATAGAAAAACGCTGTTTTGAACTATTCAAACTGACAAATTCATGTTTCTTTCGTGTGAAACGGCGATTTATGAGAAATGACGATAAAATTGCTGTTTTAAACTTGCAAAAACATAGAAAAACGCTGTTTTGAACTATTCAAACTGACAAATTCATGTTTCTTTCGTGCGAAACGGCGATTTATGAGAAATGACGATAAAATTGCTGTTTTAAACTTGCAAAAACATAGACAAACGCTGTTTTCAACTATTCAAACTGATAAATTCATGTTTCTTACGTTCAAAACGGTGGATTTTTGTGAAATCACGATAAAATTGCTGTTTTAAACTTGCAAAAACATAGAAAAACGCTGTTTTGAACTATTCAAACTGATAAATTCATGTTTCTTACGTTGGAAACGGTGGATTTTTGTGAAATCACGATAAAATTGCTGTTTTAAACTTGCAAAAACATTGAAAAACGCTGTTTTCAACTATTCAAACTGACAAATTCATGTTTCTTTTGTGCGAAACGGCGATTTATGAGAAATGACGATAAAATTGCTGTTTTAAACTTGCAAAAACATAGAAAAACGCAGTTTTCAACTATTCAAACTGATAAATTCATGTTTCTTACGTTCCAAACGGTAGATTTTTGTGAAATCACGATAAAATTGCTGTTTTAAACTTGCAAAAACATTGAAAAACGCTGATTTCAACTATTCAAACTGACAAATTCATGTTTCTTCCGTGCGAAACGGCGATTTATGAGAAATTACGATAAAATTGCTGTTTTAAATTTAAAAAAACATAGAAAAACGCTGTTTTGATCTATTCAAACTGACAAATTCATGTTTCTTTCGTGTGAAACGGCGATTTATGAGAAATGACGATAAAATTGCTGTTTTAAACTTGCAAAAACATAGAAAAACGCAGTTTTGAACTACTCAAACTGACAAATTCATGTTTCTTTCGTGCGAAACGGCGATTTATGATAAATGACGATAAAATTGCTGTTTTAAACTTGCAAAAACATAGAAAAACGCTGTTTTGAACTATTCAAACTGACAAATTCATGTTTCTTTCGTGTGAAACGGCGATTTATGAGAAATGACGATAAAATTGCTGTTTTAAACTTGCAAAAACATAGAAAAACGCTGTTTTGAACTATTCAAACTGACAAATTCATGTTTCTTACGTTGGAAACGGTGGATTTTTGTGAAATTACGATAAAATTGCTGTTTTAAACTTGCAAAAACATTGAAAAACGCTGTTTTCAACTATTCAAACTGACAAATTCATGTTTCTTTTGTGCGAAACGGCGATTTATGAGAAATTACGATAAAATTGCTGTTTTAAACTTGCAAAAACATAGAAAAACGCTGTTTTGAACTACTCAAACTGACAAATTCATGTTTCTTCCGTCCGAAACGGCGATTTATGAGAAATTTCTATAAAATTGCTTTTATAAACTTGCAAAAACATAGAAAAACGCTGTTTTGAACTATTCAAACTGACAAATTCATGTTTCTTTCGTGTGAAACGGCGATTTATGAGAAATGACGATAAAATTGCTGTTTTAAACTTGCAAAAACATAGAAAAACGCTGGTTTGAACTATTCAAACTGACAAATTCATGTTTCTTACGTGTGAAACGGCGATTTATGAGAAATGACGATAAAATTGTTGTTTTAAACTTGCAAAAACATAGAAAAACGCTGTTTTCAACTATTCAAACTGATAAATTCATGTTTCTTACGTTCCAAACGGTGGATTTTTGTGAAATCACGATAAAATTGCAGTTTTAAACTTGCAAAAACATTGAAAAACGCTGTTTTCAACTATTCAAACTGACAAATTCATGTTTCTTCCGTGCGAAACGGCGATTTATGAGAAATTACGATAAAATTGCTGTTTTAAACTTGCAAAAACATAGAAAAACGCTGTTTTGAACTATTCAAACTGACAAATTCATGTTTCTTTCGTGTGGAACGGCGATTTATGAGAAATGACGATAAAATTGCTGTTTTAAACTTGCAAAAACTTAGAAAAACGCTGTTTTGAACTATTCAAACTGACAAATTCATGTTTCTTACGTGTGAAACAGCGATTTATGAGAAATGACGATAAAATTGCTATTTTAAATTTGCAAAAACATAGAAAAACGCTGTTTTGAACTATTCAAACTGACAAATTCATGTTTCTTTCGTGCGAAACGGCGATTTATGAGAAATGACGATAAAATTGCTGTTTTAAACTTGCAAAAACATAGAAAAACGCTGTTTTCAACTATTCAAACTGATAAATTCATGTTTCTTACGTTCGAAACGGTGGATTTTTGTGAAATCACGATAAAATTGCTGTTTTAAACTTGCAAAAACATAGAAAAACGCTGTTTTGAACTACTCAAACTGACAAATTCATGTTTCTTCCGTGCGAAACGGCGATTTATGAGAAATTACTATAAAATTGCTGTTATAAACTTGCAAAAACATAGAAAAACGCTGTTTTGAACTATTCAAACTGACAAATTCATGTTTCTTTCGTGTGAAACGGCGATTTATGAGAAATGACGATAAAATTGCTGTTTTAAACTTGCAAAAACATAGAAAAACGCTGTTTTCAACTATTCAAACTGATAAATTCATGTTTCTTACGTTCCAAACGGTAGATTTTTGTGAAATCACGATAAAATTGCTGTTTTAAACTTGCAAAAACATTGAAAAACGCTGATTTCAACTATTCAAACTGACAAATTCATGTTTCTTCCGTGCGAAAGGCGATTTATGAGAAATTACGATAAAATTGCTGTTTTAAACTTGCAAAAACATAGAAAAACGCTGTTTTGATCTATTCAAACTGACAAATTCATGTTTCTTTCGTGTGAAACGGCGATTTATGAGAAATGACGATAAAATTGCTGTTTTAAACTTGCAAAAACATAGAAAAACGCTGTTTTGAACTACTCAAACTGACAAATTCATGTTTCTTTCGTGTGAAACGGCGATTTATGATAAATGACGATAAAATTGCTGTTTTAAACTTGCAAAAACATAGAAAAACGCTGTTTTGAACTATTCAAACTGACAAATTCATGTTTCTTTCGTGTGAAACGGCGATTTATGAGAAATGACGATAAAATTGCTGTTTTAAACTTGCAAAAACATAGAAAAACGCTGTTTTGAACTATTCAAACTGACAAATTCATGTTTCTTTCGTGCGAAACGGCGATTTATGAGAAATGACGATAAAATTGCTGTTTTAAACTTGCAAAAACATAGACAAACGCTGTTTTCAACTATTCAAACTGATAAATTCATGTTTCTTACGTTCAAAACGGTGGATTTTTGTGAAATCACGATAAAATTGCTGTTTTAAACTTGCAAAAACATAGAAAAACGCTGTTTTGAACTATTCAAACTGATAAATTCATGTTTCTTACGTTGGAAACGGTGGATTTTTGTGAAATCACGATTAAATTGCTGTTTTAAACTTGCAAAAACATTGAAAAACGCTGTTTTCAACTATTCAAACTGACAAATTCATGTTTCTTTTGTGCGAAACGGCGATTTATGAGAAATTACGATAAAATTGCTGTTTTAAACTTGCAAAAACATAGAAAAACGCTGTTTTGAAATATTCAAACTGACAAATTCATGTTTCTTTCGTGTGAAACGGCGATTTATGAGAAATGACGATAAAATTGCTGTTTTAAACTTGCAAAAACATAGAAAAACGCTGTTTTGAACTACTCAAACTGACAAATTCATGTTTCTTCCGTCCGAAACGGCGATTTATGAGAAATTTCTATAAAATTGCTTTTATAAACTTGCAAAAACATAGAAAAACGCTGTTTTGAACTATTCAAACTGACAAATTCATGTTTCTTTCGTGTGAAACGGCGATTTATGAGAAATGACGATAAAATTGCTGTTTTAAACTTGCAAAAACATAGAAAAACGCTGGTTTGAACTATTCAAACTGACAAATTCATGTTTCTTACGTGTGAAACGGCGATTTATGAGAAATGACGATAAAATTGTTGTTTTAAACTTGCAAAAACATAGAAAAACGCTGTTTTCAACTATTCAAACTGATAAATTCATGTTTCTTACGTTCCAAACGGTGGATTTTTGTGAAATCACGATAAAATTGCAGTTTTAAACTTGCAAAAACATTGAAAAACGCTGTTTTCAACTATTCAAACTGACAAATTCATGTTTCTTCCGTGCGAAACGGCGATTTATAAAAAATTACGATAAAATTGCTGTTTTAAACTTGCAAAAACATAGAAAAACGCTGTTTTGAACTATTCAAACTGACAAATTCATGTTTCTTTCGTGTGAAACGGCGATTTATGAGAAATGACGATAAAATTGCTGTTTTAAACTTGCAAAAACATAGAAAAACGCTGTTTTGAACTATTCAAACTGACAAATTCATGTTTCTTACGTGTGAAACAGCGATTTATGAGAAATGACGATAAAATTGCTGTTTTAAATTTGCAAAAACATAGAAAAACGCTGTTTTGAACTACTCAAACTGACAAATTCATGTTTCTTTCGTGCGAAACGGCGATTTATGAGAAATGACGATAAAATTGCTGTTTTAAACTTGCAAAAACATAGAAAAACGCAGTTTTCAACTATTCAAACTGATAAATTCATGTTTCTTACGTTCGAAACGGTGGATTTTTGTGAAATCACGATAAAATTGCTGTTTTAAACTTGCAAAAACATAGAAAAACGCTGTTTTGAACTACTCAAACTGACAAATTCATGTTTCTTCCGTGCGAAACGGCGATTTATGAGAAATTACTATAAAATTGCTGTTATAAACTTGCAAAAACATAGAAAAACGCTGTTCTGAACTATTCAAACTGACAAATTCATGTTTCTTTCGTGAGAAACGGCGATTTATGAGAAATGACGATAAAAT
Source organism: Poecilus cupreus (assembly GCA_963942605.1). Lineage (NCBI taxonomy): Eukaryota > Metazoa > Arthropoda > Insecta > Coleoptera > Carabidae > Poecilus > Poecilus cupreus. The sequence goes on from CAWWDY010001822.1 coordinate 43,083, forward strand.
TGCTGTTTTAAACTTGCAAAAACATAGAAAAACGCTGTTTTCAACTATTCAAACTGATAAATTCATGTTTCTTACGTTCCAAACGGTGGATTTTTGTGAAATCACGATAAAATTGCTGTTTTAAACTTGCAAAAACATTGAAAAACGCTGTTTTCAACTATTCAAACTGACAAATTCATGTTTCTTCCATGCGAAACGGCGATTTATGAGAAATTACGATAAAATTGCTGTTTTAAACTTGCAAAAACATAGAAAAACTTTGTTTTGATCTATTCAAACTGGCAAATTCATGTTTCTTTCGTGTGAAACGGCGATTTATGAGAAATGACGATAAAATTGCTGTTTTAAACTTGCAAAAACATAGAAAAACGCTGTTTTGAACTACTCAAACTGACAAATTCATGTTTCTTTCGTGCGAAACGGCGATTTATGATAAATGACGATAAAATTGCTGTTTTAAACTTGCAAAAACATAGAAAAACGCTGTTTTGAACTATTCAAACTGACAAATTCATGTTTCTTTCGTGTGAAACGGCGATTTTTGAGAAATGACGATAAAATTGCTGTTTTAAACTTGCAAAAACATAGAAAAACGCTGTTTTGAACTATTCAAACTGACAAATTCATGTTTCTTTCGTGCGAAACGGCGATTTATGAGAAATGACGATAAAATTGCTGTTTTAAACTTGCAAAAACATAGACAAACGCTGTTTTCAACTATTCAAACTGATAAATTCATGTTTCTTACGTTCAAAACGGTGGATTTTTGTGAAATCACGATAAAATTGCTGTTTTAAACTTGCAAAAACATAGAAAAACGCTGTTTTGAACTATTCAAACTGATAAATTCATGTTTCTTACGTTGGAAACGGTGGATTTTTGTGAAATCACGATTAAATTGCTGTTTTAAACTTGCAAAAACATTGAAAAACGCTGTTTTCAACTATTCAAACTGACAAATTCATGTTTCTTTTGTGCGAAACGGCGATTTATGAGAAATTACGATAAAATTGCTGTTTTAAACTTGCAAAAACATAGAAAAACGCTGTTTTGAAATATTCAAACTGACAAATTCATGTTTCTTTCGTGTGAAACGGCGATTTATGAGAAATGACGATAAAATTGCTGTTTTAAACTTGCAAAAACATAGAAAAACGCTGTTTTGAACTACTCAAACTGACAAATTCATGTTTCTTCCGTCCGAAACGGCGATTTATGAGAAATTTCTATAAAATTGCTTTTATAAACTTGCAAAAACATAGAAAAACGCTGTTTTGAACTATTCAAACTGACAAATTCATGTTTCTTTCGTGTGAAACGGCGATTTATGAGAAATGACGATAAAATTGCTGTTTTAAACTTGCAAAAACATAGAAAAACGCTGGTTTGAACTATTCAAACTGACAAATTCATGTTTCTTACGTGTGAAACGGCGATTTATGAGAAATGACGATAAAATTGTTGTTTTAAACTTGCAAAAACATAGAAAAACGCTGTTTTCAACTATTCAAACTGATAAATTCATGTTTCTTACGTTCCAAACGGTGGATTTTTGTGAAATCACGATAAAATTGCAGTTTTAAACTTGCAAAAACATTGAAAAACGCTGTTTTCAACTATTCAAACTGACAAATTCATGTTTCTTCCGTGCGAAACGGCGATTTATAAAAAATTACGATAAAATTGCTGTTTTAAACTTGCAAAAACATAGAAAAACGCTGTTTTGAACTATTCAAACTGACAAATTCATGTTTCTTTCGTGTGAAACGGCGATTTATGAGAAATGACGATAAAATTGCTGTTTTAAACTTGCAAAAACATAGAAAAACGCTGTTTTGAACTATTCAAACTGACAAATTCATGTTTCTTACGTGTGAAACAGCGATTTATGAGAAATGACGATAAAATTGCTGTTTTAAAATTTGCAAAAACATAGAAAAACGCTGTTTTGAACTACTCAAACTGACAAATTCATGTTTCTTTCGTGCGAAACGGCGATTTATGAGAAATGACGATAAAATTGCTGTTTTAAACTTGCAAAAACATAGAAAAACGCAGTTTTCAACTATTCAAACTGATAAATTCATGTTTCTTACGTTCGAAACGGTGGATTTTTGTGAAATCACGATAAAATTGCTGTTTTAAACTTGCAAAAACATAGAAAAACGCTGTTTTGAACTACTCAAACTGACAAATTCATGTTTCTTCCGTGCGAAACGGCGATTTATGAGAAATTACTATAAAATTGCTGTTATAAACTTGCAAAAACATAGAAAAACGCTGTTCTGAACTATTCAAACTGACAAATTCATGTTTCTTTCGTGAGAAACGGCGATTTATGAGAAATGACGATAAAATTGCTGTTTTAAACTTGCAAAAACATAGAAAAACGCTGTTTTCAACTATTCAAACTGATAAATTCATGTTTCTTACGTTCCAAACGGTGGATTTTTGTGAAATCACGATAAAATTGCTGTTTTAAACTTGCAAAAACATTGAAAAACGCTGTTTTCAACTATTCAAACTGACAAATTCATGTTTCTTCCATGCGAAACGGCGATTTATGAGAAATTACGATAAAATTGCTGTTTTAAACTTGCAAAAACATAGAAAAACTTTGTTTTGATCTATTCAAACTGGCAAATTCATGTTTCTTTCGTGTGAAACGGCGATTTATGAGAAATGACGATAAAATTGCTGTTTTAAACTTGCAAAAACATAGAAAAACGCTGTTTTGAACTACTCAAACTGACAAATTCATGTTTCTTTCGTGCGAAACGGCGATTTATGATAAATGACGATAAAATTGCTGTTTTAAACTTGCAAAAACATAGAAAAACGCTGTTTTGAACTATTCAAACTGACAAATTCATGTTTCTTTCGTGTGAAACGGCGATTTTTGAGAAATGACGATAAAATTGCTGTTTTAAACTTGCAAAAACATAGAAAAACGCTGTTTTGAACTATTCAAACTGACAAATTCATGTTTCTTTCGTGCGAAACGGCGATTTATGAGAAATGACGATAAAATTGCTGTTTTAAACTTGCAAAAACATAGACAAACGCTGTTTTCAACTATTCAAACTGATAAATTCATGTTTCTTACGTTCAAAACGGTGGATTTTTGTGAAATCACGATAAAATTGCTGTTTTAAACTTGCAAAAACATAGAAAAACGCTGTTTTGAACTATTCAAACTGATAAATTCATGTTTCTTACGTTTGAAACGGTGGATTTTTGTGAAATCACGATAAAATTGCTGTTTTAAACTTGCAAAAACATTGAAAAACGCTGTTTTCAACTATTCAAACTGACAAATTCATGTTTCTTCCGTGCGAAACGGCGATTTATGAGAAATTACGATAAAATTGCTGTTTTAAACTTGCAAAAACATAGAAAAACGCTGTTTTGAACTACTCAAACTGACAAATTCATGTTTCTTTCGTGTGAAACGGCGATTTATGAGAAATGACGATAAAATTGCTGTTTTAAACTTGCAAAAACATAAAAAAACGCTGTTTTGAACTATTCAAACTGACAAATTCATGTTTCTTTCGTGTGAAACGGCGATTTATGAGAAATGACGATAAAATTGCTGTTTTAAACTTGCAAAAACATAGAAAAACGCTGTTTTGAACTATTCAAACGGACAAATTCATGTTTCTTACGTGTGAAACGGCGATTAATGAAAAATGACGATAAAATTGCTGTTTTAAACTTGCAAAAACATAGAAAAACGCTGTTTTGAACTATTCAAACTGACAAATTCATGTTTCTTTCGTGCGAAACGGCGATTTATGAGAAATGACGATAAAATTGCTGTTTTAAACTTGCAAAAACATAGAAAAACGCAGTTTTCAACTATTCAAACTGATAAATTCATGTTTCTTACGTTCGAAACGGTGGATTTTTGTGAAATCACGATAAAATTGCTGTTTTAAACTTGCAAAAACATAGAAAAACGCTGTTTTGAACTACTCAAACTGACAAATTCATGTTTCTTCCGTGCGAAACGGCGATTTATGAGAAATTACTATAAAATTGCTGTTATAAACTTGCAAAAACATAGAAAAACGCTGTTCTGAACTATTCAAACTGACAAATTCATGTTTCTTTCGTGTGAAACGGCGATTTATGAGAAATGACGATAAAATTGCTGTTTTAAACTTGCAAAAACATAGAAAAACGCTGTTTTCAACTATTCAAACTGATAATTTCATGTTTCTTACGTTCCAAACGGTGGATTTTTGTGAAATCACGATAAAATTGCTGTTTTAAACTTGCAAAAACATTGAAAAACGCTGTTTTCAACTATTCAAACTGACAAATTCATGTTTCTTCCATGCGAAACGGCGATTTATGAGAAATTACGATAAAATTGCTGTTTTAAACTTGCAAAAACATAGAAAAACTTTGTTTTGATCTATTCAAACTGGCAAATTCATGTTTCTTTCGTGTGAAACGGCGATTTATGAGAAATGACGATAAAATTGCTGTTTTAAACTTGCAAAAACATAGAAAAACGCTGTTTTGAACTACTCAAACTGACAAATTCATGTTTCTTTCGTGCGAAACGGCGATTTATGACAAATGACTATAAAATTGCTGTTTTAAACTTGCAAAAACATAGAAAAACGCTGTTTTGAACTATTCAAACTGACAAATTCATGTTTCTTTCGTGTGAAACGGCGATTTTTGAGAAATGACGATAAAATTGCTGTTTTAAACTTGCAAAAACATAGAAAAACGCTGTTTTGAACTATTCAAACTGACAAATTCATGTTTCTTTCGTGCGAAACGGCGATTTATGAGAAATGACAATAAAATTGTTGTTTTAAACTTGCAAAAACATAGACAAACGCTGTTTTCAACTATTCAAACTGATAAATTCATGTTTCTTACGTTCAAAACGGTGGATTTTTGTGAAATCACGATAAAATTGCTGTTTTAAACTTGCAAAAACATAGAAAAACGCTGTTTTGAACTATTCAAACTGATAAATTCATGTTTCTTACGTTTGAAACGGTGGATTTTTGTGAAATCACGATAAAATTGCTGTTTTAAACTTGCAAAAACATTGAAAAACGCTGTTTTCAACTATTCAAACTGACAAATTCATGTTTCTTCCGTGCGAAACGGCGATTTATGAGAAATTACGATAAAATTGCTGTTTTAAACTTGCAAAAACATAGAAAAACGCTGTTTTGAACTACTCAAACTGACAAATTCATGTTTCTTTCGTGTGAAACGGCGATTTATGAGAAATGACGATAAAATTGCTGTTTTAAACTTGCAAAAACATAGAAAAACGCTGTTTTGAACTATTCAAACTGACAAATTCATGTTTCTTTCGTGTGAAACGGCGATTTATGAGAAATGACGATAAAATTGCTGTTTTAAACTTGCAAAAACATAGAAAAACGCTGTTTTGAACTATTCAAACGGACAAATTCATGTTTCTTACGTGTGAAACGGCGATTTATGAGAAATGACGATAAAATTGCTGTTTTAAACTTGCAAAAACATAGAAAAACGCTGTTTTGAACTATTCAAACTGACAAATTTATGTTTCTTTCGTGAGAAACGGCGATTTATGAGAAATGACGATAAAATTGCTGTTTTAAACTTGCAAAAACATAGAAAAACGCTGTTTTCAACTATTCAAACTGATAAATTCATGTTTCTTACGTTCCAAACGGTGGATTTTTGTGAAATCACGATAAAATTGCTGTTTTAAACTTGCAAAAACATTGAAAAACGCTGTTTTCAACTATTCAAACTGACAAATTCATGTTTCTTCCGTGCGAAACGGCGATTTATGAGAAATTACGATAAAATTGCTGTTTTAAACTTGCAAAAACATAGAAAAACGCTGTTTTGAACTATTCAAACTGACAAATTTATGTTTCTTTCGTGCGAAACGGCGATTTATGAGAAATTACTATAAAATTACTGTTATAAACTTGCAAAAACATAGAAAAACGCTGTTTTGAACTATTCAAACTGACAAATTCATGTTTCTTTCGTGCGAAACGGCGATTTATGAGAAATGACGATAAAATTGTTGTTTTAAACTTGCAAAAACATAGAAAAACGCTGTTTTCAACTATTCAAACTGACAAATTCATGTTTCTTCCATGCGAAACGGCGATTTATGAGAAATTACGATAAAATTGCTGTTTTAAACTTGCAAAAACATAGAAAAACTTTGTTTTGATCTATTCAAACTGGCAAATTCATGTTTCTTTCGTGTGAAACGGCGATTTATGAGAAATGACAATAAAATTGCTGTTTTAAACTTGCAAAAACATAGAAAAACGCTGTTTTGAACTACTCAAACTGAAAAATTCATGTTTCTTTCGTGCGAAACGGCGATTTATGATAAATGACTATAAAATTGCTGTTTTAAACTTGCAAAAACATAGAAAAACGCTGTTTTGAACTATTCAAACTGACAAATTCATGTTTCTTTCGTGTGAAACGGCGATTTTTGAGAAATGACGATAAAATTGCTGTTTTAAACTTGCAAAAACATAGAAAAACGCTGTTTTGAACTATTCAAACTGACAAATTCATGTTTCTTTCGTGCGAAACGGCGATTTATGAGAAATGACGATAAAATTGTTGTTTTAAACTTGCAAAAACATAGACAAACGCTGTTTTCAACTATTCAAACTGATAAATTCATGTTTCTTACGTTCAAAACGGTGGATTTTTGTGAAATCACGATAAAATTGCTGTTTTAAACTTGCAAAAACATAGAAAAACGCTGTTTTGAACTATTCAAACTGATAAATTCATGTTTCTTACGTTTGAAACGGTGGATTATTGTGAAATCACGATAAAATTGCTGTTTTAAACTTGCAAAAACATTGAAAAACGCTGTTTTCAACTATTCAAACTGACAAATTCATGTTTCTTCCGTGCGAAACGGCGATTTATGAGAAATTACGATAAAATTGCTGTTTTAAACTTGCAAAAACATAGAAAAAACGCTGTTTTGAACTACTCAAACTGACAAATTCATGTTTCTTTCGTGTGAAACGGCGATTTATGAGAAATGACGATAAAATTGCTGTTTTAAACTTGCAAAAACATAGAAAAACGCTGTTTTGAACTATTCAAACTGACAAATTCATGTTTCTTTCGTGTGAAACGGCGATTTATGAGAAATGACGATAAAATTGCTGTTTTAAACTTGCAAAAACATAGAAAAACGCTGTTTTGAACTATTCAAACGGACAAATTCATGTTTCTTACGTGTGAAACGGCGATTTATGAGAAATGACGATAAAATTGCTGTTTTAAACTTGCAAAAACATAGAAAAACGCTGTTTTGAACTATTCAAACTGACAAATTTATGTTTCTTTCGTGAGAAACGGCGATTTATGAGAAATGACGATAAAATTGCTGTTTTAAACTTGCAAAAACATAGAAAAACGCTGTTTTCAACTATTCAAACTGATAAATTCATGTTTCTTACGTTCCAAACGGTGGATTTTTGTGAAATCACGATAAAATTGCTGTTTTAAACTTGCAAAAACATTGAAAAACGCTGTTTTCAACTATTCAAACTGACAAATTCATGTTTCTTCCGTGCGAAACGGCGATTTATGAGAAATTACGATAAAATTGCTGTTTTAAACTTGCAAAAACATAGAAAAACGCTGTTTTGAACTATTCAAACTGACAAATTCATGTTTCTTTCGTGTGAAACGGCGATTTATGAGAACTTACTATAAAATTACTGTTATAAACTTGCAAAAACATAGAAAAACGCTGTTTTGAACTATTCAAACTGACAAATTCATGTTTCTTTCGTGTAAAACGGCGATTTATGAGAAATGACGATAAAATTGCTGTTTTAAACTTGCAAAAACATAGAAAAACGCTGTTTTGAACTATTCAAGCTGACAAATTCATGTTTCTTACGTGTGAAACGGCGATTTATGAGAAATGACGATAAAATTGCTGTTTTAAACTTGCAAAAACATAGAAAAACGCTGTTTTGAACTATTCAAACTGACAAATTCATGTTTCTTTCGTGCGAAATGGCGATTTATTAGAAATGACGATAAAATTGCTGATTTAAACTTGCAAAAACATAGAAAAACGCTGTTTTGAACTATTCAAACTGACAAATTCATGTTTCTTTCGTGCGAAACGGCGATTTATGAGAAATGACGATAAAATTGCTGTTTTAAACTTGCAAAAACATAGAAAAACGCTGTTTTGAACTATTCAAACTGACAAATTCATGTTTCTTTCGTGCGAAACGGCGATTTATGAGAAATGACGATAAAATTGCTGTTTTAAACTTGCAAAAACATAGACAAACGCTGTTTTCAACTATTCAAACTGATAAATTCATGTTTCTTACGTTCAAAACGGTGGATTTTTGTGAAATCACGATAAAATTGCTGTTTTAAACTTGCAAAAACATAGAAAAACGCTGTTTTGAACTATTCAAACTGATAAATTCATCTTTCTTACGTTGGAAACGGTGAATTTTTGTGAAATCACGATAAAATTGCTGTTTTAAACTTGCAAAAACATTGAAAAACGCTGTTTTCAACTATTCAAACTGACAAATTCATGTTTCTTTCGTGCGAAACGGCGATTTATGAGAAATGACGATAAAATTGCTGTTTTAAACTTGCAAAAACATAGACAAACGCTGTTTTCAACTATTCAAACTGATAAATTCATGTTTCTTACGTTCAAAACGGTGGATTTTTGTGAAATCACGATAAAATTGCTGTTTTAAACTTGCAAAAACATAGAAAAACGCTGTTTTGAACTATTCAAACTGATAAATTCATGTTTCTTACGTTTGAAACGGTGGATTTTTGTGAAATAACGATAAAATTGCTGTTTTAAACTTGCAAAAACATTGAAAAACGCTGTTTTCAACTATTCAAACTGACAAATTCATGTTTCTTCCGTGCGAAACGGCGATTTATGAGAAATTACGATAAAATTGCTGTTTTAAACTTGCAAAAACATAGAAAAACGCTGTTTTGAACTACTCAAACTGACAAATTCATGTTTCTTTCGTGTGAAACGGCGATTTATGAGAAATGACGATAAAATTGCTGTTATAAACTTGCAAAAACATAGAAAAACGCTGTTTTGAACTATTCAAACTGACAAATTCATGTTTCTTTCGTGTGAAACGGCGATTTATGAGAAATGACGATAAAATTGCTGTTTTAAACTTGCAAAAACATAGAAAAACGCTGTTTTGAACTATTCAAACTGACAAATTCATGTTTCTTACGTGTGAAACGGCGATTTATGAGAAATGACGATAAAATTGCTGTTTTAAACTTGCAAAAACATAGAAAAACGCTGTTTTGAACTATTCAAACTGACAAATTTATGTTTCTTTCGTGAGAAACGGCGATTTATGAGAAATGACGATAAAATTGCTGTTTTAAACTTGCAAAAACATAAAAAAACGCTGTTTTCAACTATTCAAACTGATAAATTCATGTTTCTTACGTTCCAAACGGTGGATTTTTGTAAAATCACGATAAAACTGCTGTTTTAAACTTGCAAAAACATTGAAAAACGCTGTTTTCAACTATTCAAACTGACAAATTCATGTTTCTTTCGTGTGAAACGGCGATTTATGAGAAATGACGATAAAATTGCTGTTTTAAACTTGCAAAAACATAGAAAAACGCTGTTTTGAACTATTCAAACTGACAAATTCATGTTTCTTACGTGTGAAACGGCGATTTATGAGAAATGACGATAAAATTGCTGTTTTAAACTTGCAAAAACATAGAAAAACGCTGTTTTGAACTACTCAAACTGACAAATTCATGTTTCTTTCGTGTGAAACGGCGATTTATGAGAAATGACGATAAAATTGCTGTTTTAAACTTGCAAAAACATAGAAAAACGCTGTTTTGAACTATTCAAACTGACAAATTCATGTTTCTTTCGTGTGAAACGGCGATTTATGAGAAATGACGATAAAATTGCTGTTTTAAACTTGCAAAAACATAGAAAAACGCTGTTTTGAACTATTCAAACGGACAAATTCATGTTTCTTACGTGTGAAACGGCGATTTATGAGAAATGACGATAAAATTGCTGTTTTAAACTTGCAAAAACATAGAAAAACGCTGTTTTGAACTATTCAAACTGACAAATTTATGTTTCTTTCGTGAGAAACGGCGATTTATGAGAAATGACGATAAAATTGCTGTTTTAAACTTGCAAAAACATAGAAAAACGCTGTTTTCAACTATTCAAACTGATAAATTCATGTTTCTTACGTTCCAAACGGTGGATTTTTGTGAAATCACGATAAAATTGCTGTTTTAAACTTGCAAAAACATTGAAAAACGCTGTTTTCAACTATTCAAACTGACAAATTCATGTTTCTTCCGTGCGAAACGGCGATTTATGAGAAATTACGATAAAATTGCTGTTTTAAACTTGCAAAAACATAGAAAAACGCTGTTTTGAACTATTCAAACTGACAAATTTATGTTTCTTTCGTGCGAAACGGCGATTTATGAGAAATTACTATAAAATTACTGTTATAAACTTGCAAAAACATAGAAAAACGCTGTTTTGAACTATTCAAACTGACAAATTCATGTTTCTTTCGTGCGAAACGGCGATTTATGAGAAATGACGATAAAATTGTTGTTTTAAACTTGCAAAAACATAGAAAAACGCTGTTTTCAACTATTCAAACTGACAAATTCATGTTTCTTCCATGCGAAACGGCGATTTATGAGAAATTACGATAAAATTGCTGTTTTAAACTTGCAAAAACATAGAAAAACTTTGTTTTGATCTATTCAAACTGGCAAATTCATGTTTCTTTCGTGTGAAACGGCGATTTATGAGAAATGACGATAAAATTGCTGTTTTAAACTTGCAAAAACATAGAAAAACGCTGTTTTGAACTACTCAAACTGAAAAATTCATGTTTCTTTCGTGCGAAACGGCGATTTATGATAAATGACTATAAAATTGCTGTTTTAAACTTGCAAAAACATAGAAAAACGCTGTTTTGAACTATTCAAACTGACAAATTCATGTTTCTTTCGTGTGAAACGGCGATTTTTGAGAAATGACGATAAAATTGCTGTTTTAAACTTGCAAAAACATAGAAAAACGCTGTTTTGAACTATTCAAACTGACAAATTCATGTTTCTTTCGTGCGAAACGGCGATTTATGAGAAATGACGATAAAATTGTTGTTTTAAACTTGCAAAAACATAGACAAACGCTGTTTTCAACTATTCAAACTGATAAATTCATGTTTCTTACGTTCAAAACGGTGGATTTTTGTGAAATCACGATAAAATTGCTGTTTTAAACTTGCAAAAACATAGAAAAACGCTGTTTTGAACTATTCAAACTGATAAATTCATGTTTCTTACGTTTGAAACGGTGGATTATTGTGAAATCACGATAAAATTGCTGTTTTAAACTTGCAAAAACATTGAAAAACGCTGTTTTCAACTATTCAAACTGACAAATTCATGTTTCTTCCGTGCGAAACGGCGATTTATGAGAAATTACGATAAAATTGCTGTTTTAAACTTGCAAAAACATAGAAAAACGCTGTTTTGAACTACTCAAACTGACAAATTCATGTTTCTTTCGTGTGAAACGGCGATTTATGAGAAATGACGATAAAATTGCTGTTTTAAACTTGCAAAAACATAGAAAAACGCTGTTTTGAACTATTCAAACTGACAAATTCATGTTTCTTTCGTGTGAAACGGCGATTTATGAGAAATGACGATAAAATTGCTGTTTTAAACTTGCAAAAACATAGAAAAACGCTGTTTTGAACTATTCAAACGGACAAATTCATGTTTCTTACGTGTGAAACGGCGATTTATGAGAAATGACGATAAAATTGCTGTTTTAAACTTGCAAAAACATAGAAAAACGCTGTTTTGAACTATTCAAACTGACAAATTTATGTTTCTTTCGTGAGAAACGGCGATTTATGAGAAATGACGATAAAATTGCTGTTTTAAACTTGCAAAAACATAGAAAAACGCTGTTTTCAACTATTCAAACTGATAAATTCATGTTTCTTACGTTCCAAACGGTGGATTTTTGTGAAATCACGATAAAATTGCTGTTTTAAACTTGCAAAAACATTGAAAAACGCTGTTTTCAACTATTCAAACTGACAAATTCATGTTTCTTCCGTGCGAAACGGCGATTTATGAGAAATTACGATAAAATTGCTGTTTTAAACTTGCAAAAACATAGAAAAACGCTGTTTTGAACTATTCAAACTGACAAATTCATGTTTCTTTCGTGTGAAACGGCGATTTATGAGAACTTACTATAAAATTACTGTTATAAACTTGCAAAAACATAGAAAAACGCTGTTTTGAACTATTCAAACTGACAAATTCATGTTTCTTTCGTGTAAAACGGCGATTTATGAGAAATGACGATAAAATTGCTGTTTTAAACTTGCAAAAACATAGAAAAACGCTGTTTTGAACTATTCAAGCTGACAAATTCATGTTTCTTACGTGTGAAACGGCGATTTATGAGAAATGACGATAAAATTGCTGTTTTAAACTTGCAAAAACATAGAAAAACGCTGTTTTGAACTATTCAAACTGACAAATTCATGTTTCTTTCGTGCGAAATGGCGATTTATTAGAAATGACGATAAAATTGCTGATTTAAACTTGCAAAAACATAGAAAAACGCTGTTTTGAACTATTCAAACTGACAAATTCATGTTTCTTTCGTGCGAAACGGCGATTTATGAGAAATGACGATAAAATTGCTGTTTTAAACTTGCAAAAACATAGAAAAACGCTGTTTTGAACTATTCAAACTGACAAATTCATGTTTCTTTCGTGCGAAACGGCGATTTATGAGAAATGACGATAAAATTGCTGTTTTAAACTTGCAAAAACATAGACAAACGCTGTTTTCAACTATTCAAACTGATAAATTCATGTTTCTTACGTTCAAAACGGTGGATTTTTGTGAAATCACGATAAAATTGCTGTTTTAAACTTGCAAAAACATAGAAAAACGCTGTTTTGAACTATTCAAACTGATAAATTCATCTTTCTTACGTTGGAAACGGTGGATTTTTGTGAAATCACGATAAAATTGCTGTTTTAAACTTGCAAAAACATTGAAAAACGCTGTTTTCAACTATTCAAACTGACAAATTCATGTTTCTTTCGTGCGAAACGGCGATTTATGAGAAATGACGATAAAATTGCTGTTTTAAACTTGCAAAAACATAGACAAACGCTGTTTTCAACTATTCAAACTGATAAATTCATGTTTCTTACGTTCAAAACGGTGGATTTTTGTGAAATCACGATAAAATTGCTGTTTTAAACTTGCAAAAACATAGAAAAACGCTGTTTTGAACTATTCAAACTGATAAATTCATGTTTCTTACGTTTGAAACGGTGGATTTTTGTGAAATAACGATAAAATTGCTGTTTTAAACTTGCAAAAACATTGAAAAACGCTGTTTTCAACTATTCAAACTGACAAATTCATGTTTCTTCCGTGCGAAACGGCGATTTATGAGAAATTACGATAAAATTGCTGTTTTAAACTTGCAAAAACATAGAAAAACGCTGTTTTGAACTACTCAAACTGACAAATTCATGTTTCTTTCGTGTGAAACGGCGATTTATGAGAAATGACGATAAAATTGCTGTTATAAACTTGCAAAAACATAGAAAAACGCTGTTTTGAACTATTCAAACTGACAAATTCATGTTTCTTTCGTGTGAAACGGCGATTTATGAGAAATGACGATAAAATTGCTGTTTTAAACTTGCAAAAACATAGAAAAACGCTGTTTTGAACTATTCAAACTGACAAATTCATGTTTCTTACGTGTGAAACGGCGATTTATGAGAAATGACGATAAAATTGCTGTTTTAAACTTGCAAAAACATAGAAAAACGCTGTTTTGAACTATTCAAACTGACAAATTTATGTTTCTTTCGTGAGAAACGGCGATTTATGAGAAATGACGATAAAATTGCTGTTTTAAACTTGCAAAAACATAAAAAAAACGCTGTTTTCAACTATTCAAACTGATAAATTCATGTTTCTTACGTTCCAAACGGTGGATTTTTGTGAAATCACGATAAAACTGCTGTTTTAAACTTGCAAAAACATTGAAAAACGCTGTTTTCAACTATTCAAACTGACAAATTCATGTTTCTTCCGTGCGAAACGGCGATTTATGAGAAATTACGATAAAATTGCTGTTTTAAACTTGCAAAAACATAGAAAAACGCTGTTTTGAACTATTCAAACTGACAAATTCATGTTTCTTTCGTGTAAAACGGCGATTTATGAGAAATTACTATAAAATTGCTGTTATAAACTTGCAAAAACATAGAAAAACGCTGTTTTGAACTATTCAAACTGACAAATTCATGTTTCTTTCGTGTGAAACGGTGATTTATGAGAAATGACGATAAAATTGCTGTTTTAAACTTGCAAAAATATAGAAAAACGCTGTTTTGAACTACTCAAACTGACAAATTCATGTTTCTTCCGTGCGAAACGGCGATTTATGAGAAATTACTATAAAATTACTGTTATAAACTTGCAAAAACATAGAAAAACGCTGTTTTGAATTATTCAAACTGACAAATTCATGTTTCTTTCGTGTAAAACGGCGATTTATGAGAAATGACGATAAAATTGCTGTTTTAAACTTGCAAAAACATAGAAAAACGCTGTTTTGAACTATTCAAACTGATAAATTCATGTTTCTTACTTTGGAAACGGTGGATTTTTGTGAAATCACGATAAAATTGCTGTTTTAAACTTGCAAAAACATTGAAAAACGCTGTTTTCAACTATTCAAACTGACAAATTCATGTTTCTTCCGTGCGAAACGGCGATTTATGAGAAATTACGATAAAATTGCTATTTTAAACTTGCAAAAACATAGAAAAACGCTGTTTTGAACTACTCAAACTGACAAATTCATGTTTCTTCCGTGCGAAACGGCGATTTATGAGAAATTACTATAAAATTGCTGTTATAAACTTGCAAAAACATAGAAAAACGCTGTTTTGAACTATTCAAACTGACAAATTCATGTTTCTTCCGTGCGAAACGGCGATTTATGAGAAATTACTATAAAATTACTGTTATAAACTTGCAAAAACATAGAAAAACGCTGTTTTGAACTATTCAAACTGACAAATTCATGTTTCTTTCGTGTAAAACGGCGATTTATGAGAAATGACGATAAAATTGCTGTTTTAAACTTGCAAAAACATAGAAAAACGCTGTTTTGAACTATTCAAACTGACAAATTCATGTTTCTTACGTGTGAAACGGCGATTTATGAGAAATGACGATAAAATTTCTGTTTTAAACTTGCAAAAACATAGAAAAACGCTGTTTTGAACTATTCAAACTGACAAATTCATGTTTCTTTCGTGCGAAATGGCGATTTATTAGAAATGACGATAAAATTGCTATTTTAAACTTGCAAAAACATAGAAAAACGCTGTTTTGAACTATTCAAACTGACAAATTCATGTTTCTTTCGTGGGAAACGGCGATTTATGAGAAATGACGATAAAATTGCTGTTTTAAACTTGCAAAAACATAGAAAAACGCTGTTTTGAACTATTCAAACTGACAAATTCATGTTTCTTTCGTGCGAAACGGCGATTTATGAGAAATGACGATAAAATTGCTGTTTTAAACTTGCAAAAACATAGACAAACGCTGTTTTCAACTATTCAAACTGATAAATTCATGTTTCTTACGTTCAAAACGGTGGATTTTTGTGAAATCACGATAAAATTGCTGTTTTAAACTTGCAAAAACATAGAAAAACGCTGTTTTGAATTATTCAAACTGATAAATTCATGTTTCTTACTTTGGAAACGGTGGATTTTTGTGAAATCACGATAAAATTGCTGTTTTAAACTTGCAAAAACATTGAAAAACGCTGTTTTCAACTATTCAAACTGACAAATTCATGTTTCTTCCGTGCGAAACGGCGATTTATGAGAAATTACGATAAAATTGCTATTTTAAACTTGCAAAAACATAGAAAAACGCTGTTTTGAACTACTCAAACTGACAAATTCATGTTTCTTCCGTGCGAAACGGCGATTTATGAGAAATTACTATAAAATTGCTGTTATAAACTTGCAAAAACATAGAAAAACGCTGTTTTGAACTATTCAAACTGACAAATTCATGTTTCTTTCGTGTGAAACGGCGATTTATGAGAAATGACGATAAAATTGCTGTTTTAAACTTGCAAAAACATAGAAAAACGCTGTTTTGAACTATTCAAACTGACAAATTCATGTTTCTTACGTGTGAAACGGCGATTTATAAGAAATGACGATAAAATTGCTGTTTTAAACTTGCAAAAACATAGAAAAACGCTGTTTTGAACTATTCAAACTGACAAATTCATGTTTCTTTCATGCGAAACGCCGATTTATTAGAAATGACGATAAAATTGCTGTTTTAAACTTGCAAAAACATAGAAAAACGCTGTTTTCAACTATTCAAACTGATAAATTCATGTTTCTTACGTTCCAAACGGTGGATTTTTGTGAAATCACGATAAAATTGCTGTTTTAAACTTGCAAAAACATTGAAAAACGCTGTTTTCAACTATTCAAACTGACAAATTCATGTTTCTTTCGTGCGAAACGGCGATTTATGAGAAATTACGATAAAATTGCTGTTTTAAACTTGCAAAAACTTAGAAAAACGCTGTTTTGAACTATTTAAACGGACAAATTCATGTTTCTTTCGTGTGAAACGGCGATTTATGAGAAATGACGATAAAATTGCTGTTTTAAACTTGCAAAAACATAGAAAAACGCTGTTTTGAACTATTCAAACTGACAAATACATGTTTCTTTCGTGCGAAATGGCGATTTATTAGAAATGACGATAAAATTGCTGTTTTAAACTTGCAAAAACATAGAAAAACGCTGTTTTGAACTATTCAAACTGACAAATTCATGTTTCTTTCGTGCGAAACGGCGATTTATGAGAAATGACGATAAAATTGCTGTTTTAAACTTGCAAAAACATAGAAAAACGCTGTTTTGAACTATTCAAACTGACAAATTCATGTTTCTTTCGTGCGAAACGGCGATTTATGAGAAATGACGATAAAATTGCTGTTTTAAACTTGCAAAAACATAGACAAACGCTGTTTTCAACTATTCAAACTGATAAATTCATGTTTCTTACGTTCGAAACGGTGGATTTTTGTGAAATCACGATAAAATTGCTGTTTTAAACTTGCAAAAACATAGAAAAACGCTGTTTTGAACTACTCAAACTGACAAATTCATGTTTCTTCCGTGCGAAACGGCGATTTATGAGAAATTACTATAAAATTGCTGTTATAAACTTGCAAAAACATAGAAAAACGCTGTTTTGAACTATTCAAACTGACAAATTCATGTTTCTTTCGTGTGAAACGGCGATTTATGAGAAATGACGATAAAATTGCTGTTTTAAACTTGCAAAAACATAGAAAAACGCTGTTTTCAACTATTCAAACTGATAAATTCATGTTTCTTACGTTCCAAACGGTGGATTTTTGTGAAATCACGATAAAATTGCTGTTTTAAACTTGCAAAAACATTGAAAAACGCTGTTTTCAACTATTCAAACTGACAAATTCATGTTTCTTACGTTTGAAACGGTGGATTTTTGTGAAATCACGATAAAATTGCTGTTTTAAACTTGCAAAAACATTGAAAAACGCTGTTTTCAACTATTCAAACTGACAAATTCATGTTTCTTCCGTGCGAAACGGCGATTTATGAGAAATTACGATAAAATTGCTGTTTTAAACTTGCAAAAACATAGAAAAACGCTGTTTTGAACTACTCAAACTGACAAATTCATGTTTCTTTCGTGTGAAACGGCGGATTATGAGAAATGACGATAAAATTGCTGTTTTAAACTTGCAAAAACATAGAAAAACGCGGTTTTGAACTATTCAAACTGACAAATTCATGTTTCTTTCGTGTGAAACGGCGATTTATGAGAAATGACGATAAAATTGCTGTTTTAAACTTGCAAAAACATAGAAAAACGCTGTTTTGAACTATTCAAACTGACAAATTCATGTTTCTTACGTGTGAAACGGCGATTTATGAGAAATGACGATAAAATTGCTGTTTTAAACTTGCAAAAACATAGAAAAACGCTGTTTTGAACTATTCAAACTGACAAATTTATGTTTCTTTCGTGAGAAACGGCGATTTATGAGAAATGACGATAAAATTGCTGTTTTAAACTTGCAAAAACATAGAAAAACGCTGTTTTCAACTATTCAAACTGATAAATTCATGTTTCTTACGTTCCAAACGGTGGATTTTTGTGAAATCACGATAAAATTGCTGTTTTAAACTTCCAAAAACATTGAAAAACGCTGTTTTCAACTATTCAAACTGACAAATTCATGTTTCTTCCGTGCGAAACGGCGATTTATGAGAAATTACGATAAAATTGCTGTTTTAAACTTGCAAAAACATAGAAAAACGCTGTTTTGAACTATTCAAACTGACAAATTCATGTTTCTTTCGTGTAAAACGGCGATTTATGAGAAATTACTATAAAATTGCTGTTATAAACTTGCAAAAACATAGAAAAACGCTGTTTTGAACTATTCAAACTGACAAATTCATGTTTCTTTCGTGTGAAACGGTGATTTATGAGAAATGACGATAAAATTGCTGTTTTAAACTTGCAAAAACATAGAAAAACGCTGTTTTGAACTACTCAAACTGACAAATTCATGTTTCTTCCGTGCGAAACGGCGATTTATGAGAAATTACTATAAAATTACTGTTATAAACTTGCAAAAACATAGAAAAACGCTGTTTTGAACTATTCAAACTGACAAATTCATGTTTCTTTCGTGTAAAACGGCGATTTATGAGAAATGACGATAAAATTGCTGTTTTAAACTTGCAAAAACATAGAAAAACGCTGTTTTGAACTATTCAAACTGACAAATTCATGTTTCTTACGTGTGAAACGGCGATTTATGAGAAATGACGATAAAATTGCTGTTTTAAAACTTGCAAAAACATAGAAAAACGCTGTTTTGAACTATTCAAACTGACAAATTCATGTTTCTTTCGTGCGAAATGGCGATTTATTAGAAATGACGATAAAATTGCTGTTTTAAACTTGCAAAAACAGAGAAAAACGCTGTTTTGAACTATTCAAACTGACAAATTCATGTTTCTTTCGTGCGAAACGGCGATTTATGAGAAATGACGATAAAATTGCTGTTTTAAACTTGCAAATACATAGAAAAACGCTGTTTTGAACTATTCAAACTGACAAATTCATGTTTCTTTCGTGCGAAACGGCGATTTATGAGAAATGACGATAAAATTGCTGTTTTAAACTTGCAAAAACATAGACAAACGCTGTTTTCAACTATTCAAACTGATAAATTCATGTTTCTTACGTTCAAAACGGTGGATTTTTGAGAAATCACGATAAAATTGCTGTTTTAAACTTGCAAAAACATAGAAAAACGCTGTTTTGAACTATTCAAACTGATAAATTCATGTTTCTTACGTTGGAAACGGTGGATTTTTGTGAAATCACGATAAAATTGCTGTTTTAAACTTGCAAAAACATTGAAAAACGCTGTTTTCAACTATTCAAACTGACAAATTCATGTTTCTTTCGTGCGAAACGGCGATTTATGAGAAATGACGATAAAATTGCTGTTTTAAACTTGCAAAAACATAGACAAACGCTGTTTTCAACTATTCAAACTGATAAATTCATGTTTCTTACGTTCAAAACGGTGGATTTTTGTGAAATCACGATAAAATTGCTGTTTTAAACTTGCAAAAACATAGAAAAACGCTGTTTTGAACTATTCAAACTGATAAATTCATGTTTCTTACGTTTGAAACGGTGGATTTTTGTGAAATCACGATAAAATTGCTGTTTTAAACTTGCAAAAACATTGAAAAACGCTGTTTTCAACTATTCAAACTGACAAATTCATGTTTCTTCCGTGCGAAACGGCGATTTATGAGAAATTACGATAAAATTGCTGTTTTAAACTTGCAAAAACATAGAAAAACGCTGTTTTGAACTACTCAAACTGACAAATTCATGTTTCTTTCGTGTGAAACGGCGATTTATGAGAAATGACGATAAAATTGCTGTTTTAAACTTGCAAAAACATAGAAAAACGCTGTTTTGAACTATTCAAACTGACAAATTCATGTTTCTTTCGTGTGAAACGGCGATTTATGAGAAATGACGATAAAATTGCTGTTTTAAACTTGCAAAAACATAGAAAAACGCTGTTTTGAACTATTCAAACTGACAAATTCATGTTTCTTACGTGTGAAACGGCGATTTATGAGAAATGACGATAAAATTGCTGTTTTAAACTTGCAAAAACATAGAAAAACGCTGTTTTGAACTATTCAAACTGACAAATTCATGTTTCTTTCATGCGAAACGCCGATTTATTAGAAATGACGATAAAATTGCTGTTTTAAACTTGCAAAAACATAGAAAAACGCTGTTTTCAACTATTCAAACTGACAAATTCATGTTTCTTACGTGTGAAACGGCGATTTATGAGAAATGACGATAAAATTGCTGTTTTAAACTTGCAAAAACATAGAAAAACGCTGTTTTGAACTATTCAAACTGACAAATTCATGTTTCTTTCATGCGAAACGCCGATTTATTAGAAATGACGATAAAATTGCTGTTTTAAACTTGCAAAAACATAGAAAAACGCTGTTTTCAACTATTCAAACTGATAAATTCATGTTTCTTACGTTCCAAACGGTGGATTTTTGTGAAATCACGATAAAATTGCTGTTTTAAACTTGCAAAAACATTGAAAAACGCTGTTCTCAACTATTCAAACTGACAAATTCATGTTTCTTTCGTGCGAAACGGCGATTTATGAGAAATTACGATAAAATTGCTGTTTTAAACTTGCAAAAACTTAGAAAAACGCTGTTTTGAACTATTCAAATGGACAAATTCATGTTTCTTTCGTGTGAAACGGCGATTTATGAGAAATGATGATAAAATTGCTGTTTTAAACTTGCAAAAACATAGAAAAACGCTGTTTTGAACTATTCAAACTGACAAATTTATGTTGCTTTCTTGCGAAACTGCGATTTATGAGAAATGACGATAAAATTGCTGTTTTAAACTTGCAAAAACATAGAAAAACGCTGTTTTGACTATTCAAACTGACAAATTCATGTTTCTTTCATGTGAAACGGCGATTTATGAGAAATGACGATAAAATTGCTGTTTTAAACTTGCAAAAACATATAAAAACGCTGTTTTGAACTATTCAAACTGACAAATTCATGTTTCTTTCGTGCGAAACGGCGATTTATGAGAAATGACGATAAAATTGCTGTTTTAAACTTGCAAAAACATAGAAAAACGCTGTTTTCAACTATTCAAACTGATAAATTCATGTTTCTTACGTTCGAAACGGTGGATTTTTGTGAAATCACGATAAAATTGCTGTTTTAAACTTGCAAAAACATAGAAAAACGCTGTTTTGATTTACTCAAACTGACAAATTCATGTTTCTTTTGTGCGAAACGGCGATTTATGAGGAATTACTATAAAATTGCTGTTATAAACTTGCAAAAACATAGAAAAACGCTGTTTTGAACTATTCAAACTGACAAATTAATGTTTCTTTCGTGTGAAACTGCGATTTATGAGAAATGACGATAAAATTGCTGTTTTAAACTTGCAAAAACATAGAAAAACGCTGTTTTCAACTATTCAAACTGATAAATTCATGTTTCTTACGTTCCAAACGGTGGATTTTTGTGAAATCACGATAAAATTGCTGTTTTAAACTTGCAAAAACATTGAAAAACGCTGTTTTCAACTATTCAAACTGACAAATTCATGTTTCTTCTGTGCGAAACGGCGATATATGAGAAATTACTATAAAATTGCTGTTATAAACTTGCAAAAACATAGAAAAACGCTGTTTTGAACTATTCAAACTGACAAATTCATGTTTCTTTCGTGTGAAACGGCGATTTATGAGAAATGACGATAAAATTGCTGTTTTAAACTTGCAAAAACATAGAAAAACGCTGTTTTGAACTATTCAAACTGATAAATTCATGTTTCTTACGTTCCAAACGGTGGATTTTTGTGAAATCACGATAAAATTGCTGTTTTAAACTTGCAAAAACATTGAAAAACGCTGTTTTCAACTATTCAAACTGACAAATTCATGTTTCGCCCGTGCGAAACGGCGATTTATGAGAAATTACGATAAAATTGCTGTTTTAAACTTGCAAAAACATAGAAAAACGCTGTTTTGAACTATTCAAACGGACAAATTCATGTTTCTTTCGTGTGAAACGGCGATTTATGAGAAATGACGATAAAATTGCTGTTTTAAACTTGCAAAAACATAGAAAAACGCTGTTTTGAACTATTCAAACTGACAAATTCATGTTTCTTTCGTGCGAAACGGCGATTTATGAGAAATGACGATAAAATTGCTGTTTTAAACTTGCAAAAACATAGAAAAACGCTGTTTTGACTATTCAAACTGACAACTTCATGTTTCTTTCGTGTGAAACGGTGATTTATGAGAAATGACGATAAAATTGCTGTTTTAAACTTGCAAAAACATATAAAAACGCTGTTTTGAACTATTCAAACTGACAAATTCATGTTTCTTTCGTGCGAAACGGCGATTTATGAGAAATGACGATAAAATTGCTGTTTTAAACTTGCAAAAACAAAGAAAAACGCTGTTTTCAACTATTCAAACTGATAAATTCATGTTTCTTACGTTCGAAACGGTGGATTTTTGTGAAATCACGATAAAATTGCTGTTTTAAACTTGCAAAAACATAGAAAAACGCTGTTTTGATTTACTCAAACTGACAAATTCATGTTTCTTTTGTGCGAAACGGCGATTTATGAGAAATTACTATAAAATTGCTGTTATAAACTTGCAAAAACATAGAAAAACGCTGTTTTGAACTATTCAAACTGACAAATTAATGTTTCTTTCGTGTGAAACGGCGATTTATGAGAAATGACGATAAAATTGCTGTTTTAAACTTGCAAAAATATAGAAAAACGCTGTTTTGAACTACTCAAACTGACAAATTCATGTTTCTTCCGTGCGAAACGGCGATTTATGAGAAATTACTATAAAATTGCTGTTATAAACTTACAAAATCATAGAAAAACGCTGTTTTGAACTATTCAAACTGACAAATTCATGTTTCTTTCGTGTGAAACGGCGATTTATAAGAAATGACGATAAAATTGCTGATTTAAACTTGCAAAAACATAGAAAAACGCTGTTTTCAAATATTCAAACTGATAAATTCATGTTTCCTACGTTCCAAACGGTGGATATTTGTGAAATCACGATAAAATTGCTGTTTTAAACTTGCAAAAACATTGAAAAACGCGGTTTTCAACTATTCAAACTGACAAATTCATGTTTCTTCCGTGCGAAACGGCGATTTATGAGAAATTACGATAAAATTGCTGTTTTAAACTTGCAAAAACATAGAAAAACGCTGTTTTGAACTATTCAAAATGACAAATTCATGTTTCTTTCGTGTGAAACGGCGATTTATGAGAAATGACGATAAAATTGCTGTTTTAATCTTGCAAAAACATAGAAAAACGCTGTTTTGAACTACTCAAACTGACAAATTCATGTTTCTTTCGTGCGAAACGGCGATTTATGTTAAATGACGATAAAATTGCTGTTTTAAACTTGCAAAAACATAGAAAAACGCTGTTTTCAACTATTCAAACTGATAAATTCATGTTTCTTACGTTCGAAACGGTGGATTTTTGTGAAATTACGATAAAATTGCTGTTTTAAACTTACAAAAACATAGAAAAACGCTGTTTTGAACTACTCAAACTGACAAATTCATGTTTCTTCTGTGCGAAACGGCGATTTATGAGAAATTACTATAAAATTGCTGTTATAAACTTGCAAAAACATAGAAAAACACTGTTTTGAACTATTCAAACTGACAAATTCATATTTCTTTCGTGTGAAACGGCGATTTATGAGAAATGACGATAAAATTGCTGTTTTAAACTTGCAAAAACATAGAAAAACGCTGTTTTGAACTACTCAAACTGACAAATTCATGTTTCTTCCGTGCGAAACGGCGATTTATGAGAAATTACTATAAAATTGCTGTTATAAACTTGCAAAAACATAGAAAAACGCTGTTTTGAACTATTCAAACTGACAAATTCATGTTTCTTTCGTGTGAAACGGCGATTTATTAGAAATGACGATAAAATTGCTGTTTTAAACTTGCAAAAACATAGAAAAACGCTGTTTTGAACTATTCAAACTGACAAATTCATGTTTCTTACGTGTGAAACGGCGATTTATGAGAAATGACGATAAAATTGCTGTTTTAAACTTGCAAAAACATAGAAAAACGCTGTTTTGAACTATTCAAACTGACAAATTCATGTTTCTTTCGTGCGAAACGGCGATTTATTAGAAATGACGATAAAATTGCTGTTTTAAACTTGCAAAAACATAGAAAAACGCTGTTTTCAACTATTCAAACTGATAAATTCATATTTCTTAAGTTCCAAACGGTGGATTTTTGTGAAATCACGATAAAATTGCTGTTTTAAACTTGCAAAAACATTGAAAAACGCTGTTTTGAACTATTCAAACTGACAAATTCATGTTTCTTTCGTGCGAAACGGCGATTTATGAGAAATGACGATAAAATTGCTGTTTTAAACTTGCAAAAACATAGAAAAACGCTGTTTTGATCTATTCAAACTGACAAATTCATGTTTCTTTCGTGTGAAACGGCGATTTATGAGAAATGACGATAAAATTGCTGTTTTAAACTTGCAAAAACATAGAAAAACGCTGTTTTGAACTATTCAAACTGACAAATACATGTTTCTTTCGTGCGAAATGGCGATTTATTAGAAATGACGATAAAATTGCTGTTTTAAACTTGCAAAAACATAGAAAAACGCTGTTTTGAACTATTCAAACTGACAAATTCATGTTTCTTTCGTGCGAAACGGCGATTTATGAGAAATGACGATAAAATTGCTGTTTTAAACTTGCAAAAACATAGAAAAACGCTGTTTTGAACTATTCAAACTGACAAATTCATGTTTCTTTCGTGCGAAACGGCGATTTATGAGAAATGACGATAAAATTGCTGTTTTAAACTTGCAAAAACATAGACAAACGCTGTTTTCAACTATTCAAACTGATAAATTCATGTTTCTTACGTTCGAAACGGTGGATTTTTGTGAAATCACGATAAAATTGCTGTTTTAAACTTGCAAAAACATAGAAAAACGCTGTTTTGAACTACTCAAACTGACAAATTCATGTTTCTTCCGTGCGAAACGGCGATTTATGAGAAATTACTATAAAATTGCTGTTATAAACTTGCAAAAACATAGAAAAACGCTGTTTTGAACTATTCAAACTGACAAATTCATGTTTCTTTCGTGTGAAACGGCGATTTATGAGAAATGACGATAAAATTGCTGTTTTAAACTTGCAAAAACATAGAAAAACGCTGTTTTCAACTATTCAAACTGATAAATTCATGTTTCTTACGTTCCAAACGGTGGATTTTTGTGAAATCACGATAAAATTGCTGTTTTAAACTTGCAAAAACATTGAAAAACGCTGTTTTCAACTATTCAAACTGACAAATTCATGTTTCTTACGTTTGAAACGGTGGATTTTTGTGAAATCACGATAAAATTGCTGTTTTAAACTTGCAAAAAACATTGAAAAACGCTGTTTTCAACTATTCAAACTGACAAATTCATGTTTCTTCCGTGCGAAACGGCGATTTATGAGAAATTACGATAAAATTGCTGTTTTAAACTTGCAAAAACATAGAAAAACGCTGTTTTGAACTACTCAAACTGACAAATTCATGTTTCTTTCGTGTGAAACGGCGTATTATGAGAAATGACGATAAAATTGCTGTTTTAAACTTGCAAAAACATAGAAAAACGCTGTTTTGAACTATTCAAACTGACAAATTCATGTTTCTTTCGTGTGAAACGGCGATTTATGAGAAATGACGATAAAATTGCTGTTTTAAACTTGCAAAAACATAGAAAAACGCTGTTTTGAACTATTCAAACTGACAAATTCATGTTTCTTACGTGTGAAACGGCGATTTATGAGAAATGACGATAAAATTGCTGTTTTAAACTTGCAAAAACATAGAAAAACGCTGTTTTGAACTATTCAAACTGACAAATTTATGTTTCTTTCGTGAGAAACGGCGATTTATGAGAAATGACGATAAAATTGCTGTTTTAAACTTGCAAAAACATAGAAAAACGCTGTTTTCAACTATTCAAACTGATAAATTCATGTTTCTTACGTTCCAAACGGTGGATTTTTGTGAAATCACGATAAAATTGCTGTTTTAAACTTGCAAAAACATTGAAAAACGCTGTTTTCAACTATTCAAACTGACAAATTCATGTTTCTTCCGTGCGAAACGGCGATTTATGAGAAATTACGATAAAATTGCTGTTTTAAACTTGCAAAAACATAGAAAAACGCTGTTTTGAACTATTCAAACTGACAAATTCATGTTTCTTTCGTGTAAAACGGCGATTTATGAGAAATTACTATAAAATTGCTGTTATAAACTTGCAAAAACATAGAAAAACGCTGTTTTGAACTATTCAAACTGACAAATTCATGTTTCTTTCGTGTGAAACGGTGATTTATGAGAAATGACGATAAAATTGCTGTTTTAAACTTGCAAAAACATAGAAAAACGCTGTTTTGAACTACTCAAACTGACAAATTCATGTTTCTTCCGTGCGAAACGGCGATTTATGAGAAATTACTATAAAATTACTGTTATAAACTTGCAAAAACATAGAAAAACGCTGTTTTGAACTATTCTAACTGACAAATTCATGTTTCTTTCGTGTAAAACGGCGATTTATGAGAAATGACGATAAAATTGCTGTTTTAAACTTGCAAAAACATAGAAAAACGCTGTTTTGAACTATTCAAACTGACAAATTCATGTTTCTTACGTGTGAAACGGCGATTTATGAGAAATGACGATAAAATTGCTGTTTTAAAACTTGCAAAAACATAGAAAAACGCTGTTTTGAACTATTCAAACTGACAAATTCATGTTTCTTTCGTGCGAAATGGCGATTTATTAGAAATGACGATAAAATTGCTGTTTTAAACTTGCAAAAACAGAGAAAAACGCTGTTTTGAACTATTCAAACTGACAAATTCATGTTTCTTTCGTGCGAAACGGCGATTTATGAGAAATGACGATAAAATTGCTGTTTTAAACTTGCAAATACATAGAAAAACGCTGTTTTGAACTATTCAAACTGACAAATTCATGTTTCTTTCGTGCGAAACGGCGATTTATGAGAAATGACGATAAAATTGCTGTTTTAAACTTGCAAAAACATAGACAAACGCTGTTTTCAACTATTCAAACTGATAAATTCATGTTTCTTACGTTCAAAACGGTGGATTTTTGAGAAATCACGATAAAATTGCTGTTTTAAACTTGCAAAAACATAGAAAAAACGCTGTTTTGAACTATTCAAACTGATAAATTCATGTTTCTTACGTTGGAAACGGTGGATTTTTGTGAAATCACGATAAAATTGCTGTTTTAAACTTGCAAAAACATTGAAAAACGCTGTTTTCAACTATTCAAACTGACAAATTCATGTTTCTTTCGTGCGAAACGGCGATTTATGAGAAATGACGATAAAATTGCTGTTTTAAACTTGCAAAAACATAGACAAACGCTGTTTTCAACTATTCAAACTGATAAATTCATGTTTCTTACGTTCAAAACGGTGGATTTTTTGTGAAATCACGATAAAATTGCTGTTTTAAACTTGCAAAAACATAGAAAAACGCTGTTTTGAACTATTCAAACTGATAAATTCATGTTTCTTACGTTTGAAACGGTGGATTTTTGTGAAATCACGATAAAATTGCTGTTTTAAACTTGCAAAAACATTGAAAAACGCTGTTTTCAACTATTCAAACTGACAAATTCATGTTTCTTCCGTGCGAAACGGCGATTTATGAGAAATTACGATAAAATTGCTGTTTTAAACTTGCAAAAACATAGAAAAACGCTGTTTTGAACTACTCAAACTGACAAATTCATGTTTCTTTCGTGTGAAACGGCGATTTATGAGAAATGACGATAAAATTGCTGTTTTAAACTTGCAAAAACATAGAAAAACGCTGTTTTGAACTATTCAAACTGACAAATTCATGTTTCTTTCATGCGAAACGCCGATTTATTAGAAATGACGATAAAATTGCTGTTTTAAACTTGCAAAAACATAGAAAAACGCTGTTTTCAACTATTCAAACTGACAAATTCATGTTTCTTACGTGTGAAACGGCGATTTATGAGAAATGACGATAAAATTGCTGTTTTAAACTTGCAAAAACATAGAAAAACGCTGTTTTGAACTATTCAAACTGACAAATTCATGTTTCTTTCATGCGAAACGCCGATTTATTAGAAATGACGATAAAATTGCTGTTTTAAACTTGCAAAAACATAGAAAAACGCTGTTTTGAACTATTCAAACTGATAAATTCATGTTTCTTACGTTGGAAACGGTGGATTTTTGTGAAATCACGATAAAATTGCTGTTTTAAACTTGCAAAAACATTGAAAAACGCTGTTTTCAACTATTCAAACTGACAAATTCATGTTTCTTTCGTGCGAAACGGCGATTTATGAGAAATGACGATAAAATTGCTGTTTTAAACTTGCAAAAACATAGACAAACGCTGTTTTCAACTATTCAAACTGATAAATTCATGTTTCTTACGTTCAAAACGGTGGATTTTTGTGAAATCACGATAAAATTGCTGTTTTAAACTTGCAAAAACATAGAAAAACGCTGTTTTGAACTATTCAAACTGATAAATTCATGTTTCTTACGTTTGAAACGGTGGATTTTTGTGAAATCACGATAAAATTGCTGTTTTAAACTTGCAAAAACATTGAAAAACGCTGTTTTCAACTATTCAAACTGACAAATTCATGTTTCTTCCGTGCGAAACGGCGATTTATGAGAAATTACGATAAAATTGCTGTTTTAAACTTGCAAAAACATAGAAAAACGCTGTTTTGAACTACTCAAACTGACAAATTCATGTTTTTTTCGTGTGAAACGGCGATTTATGAGAAATGACGATAAAATTGCTGTTTTAAACTTGCAAAAACATAGAAAAACGCTGTTTTGAACTATTCAAACTGACAAATTCATGTTTCTTTCGTGTGAAACGGCGATTTATGAGAAATGACGATAAAATTGCTGTTTTAAACTTGCAAAAACATAGAAAAACGCTGTTTTGAACTATTCAAACTGACAAATTCATGTTTCTTACGTGTGAAACGGCGATTTATGAGAAATGACGATAAAATTGCTGTTTTAAACTTGCAAAAACATAGAAAAACGCTGTTTTGAACTATTCAAACTGACAAATTCATGTTTCTTTCATGCGAAACGCCGATTTATTAGAAATGACGATAAAATTGCTGTTTTAAACTTGCAAAAACATAGAAAAACGCTGTTTTCAACTATTCAAACTGACAAATTCATGTTTCTTACGTGTGAAACGGCGATTTATGAGAAATGACGATAAAATTGCTGTTTTAAACTTGCAAAAACATAGAAAAACGCTGTTTTGAACTATTCAAACTGACAAATTCATGTTTCTTTCATGCGAAACGCCGATTTATTAGAAATGACGATAAAATTGCTGTTTTAAACTTGCAAAAACATAGAAAAACGCTGTTTTCAACTATTCAAACTGATAAATTCATGTTTCTTACGTTCCAAACGGTGGATTTTTGTGAAATCACGATAAAATTGCTGTTTTAAACTTGCAAAAACATTGAAAAACGCTGTTCTCAACTATTCAAACTGACAAATTCATGTTTCTTTCGTGCGAAACGGCGATTTATGAGAAATTACGATAAAATTGCTGTTTTAAACTTGCAAAAACATAGAAAAACGCTGTTTTGAACTATTCAAACTGACAAATTCATGTTTCTTTCATGCGAAACGCCGATTTATTAGAAATGACGATAAAATTGCTGTTTTAAACTTGCAAAAACATAGACAAACGCTGTTTTCAACTATTCAAACTGATAAATTCATGTTTCTTACGTTCAAAACGGTGGATTTTTGTGAAATCACGATAAAATTGCTGTTTTAAACTTGCAAAAACATAGAAAAACGCTGTTTTGAACTATTCAAACTGATAAATTCATGTTTCTTACGTTTGAAACGGTGGATTTTTGTGAAATCACGATAAAATTGCTGTTTTAAACTTGCAAAAACATTGAAAAACGCTGTTTTCAACTATTCAAACTGACAAATTCATGTTTCTTCCGTGCGAAACGGCGATTTATGAGAAATTACGATAAAATTGCTGTTTTAAACTTGCAAAAACATAGAAAAACGCTGTTTTGAACTACTCAAACTGACAAATTCATGTTTCTTTCGTGTGAAACGGCGATTTATGAGAAATGACGATAAAATTGCTGTTTTAAACTTGCAAAAACATAGAAAAACGCTGTTTTGAACTATTCAAACTGACAAATTCATGTTTCTTTCGTGTGAAACGGCGATTTATGAGAAATGACGATAAAATTGCTGTTTTAAACTTGCAAAAACATAGAAAAACGCTGTTTTGAACTATTCAAACTGACAAATTCATGTTTCTTACGTGTGAAACGGCGATTTATGAGAAATGACGATAAAATTGCTGTTTTAAACTTGCAAAAACATAGAAAAACGCTGTTTTGAACTATTCAAACTGACAAATTCATGTTTCTTTCATGCGAAACGCCGATTTATTAGAAATGACGATAAAATTGCTGTTTTAAACTTGCAAAAACATAGAAAAACGCTGTTTTCAACTATTCAAACTGACAAATTCATGTTTCTTACGTGTGAAACGGCGATTTATGAGAAATGACGATAAAATTGCTGTTTTAAACTTGCAAAAACATAGAAAAACGCTGTTTTGAACTATTCAAACTGACAAATTCATGTTTCTTTCATGCGAAACGCCGATTTATTAGAAATGACGATAAAATTGCTGTTTTAAACTTGCAAAAACATAGAAAAACGCTGTTTTCAACTATTCAAACTGATAAATTCATGTTTCTTACGTTCCAAACGGTGGATTTTTGTGAAATCACGATAAAATTGCTGTTTTAAACTTGCAAAAACATTGAAAAACGCTGTTCTCAACTATTCAAACTGACAAATTCATGTTTCTTTCGTGCGAAACGGCGATTTATGAGAAATTACGATAAAATTGCTGTTTTAAACTTGCAAAAACATAGAAAAACGCTGTTTTGAACTATTCAAACTGACAAATTTATGTTGCTTTCTTGCGAAACTGCGATTTATGAGAAATGACGATAAAATTGCTGTTTTAAACTTGCAAAAACATAGAAAAACGCTGTTTTGACTAT
The DNA here is from genome assembly GCA_963942605.1 of Poecilus cupreus. Taxonomy (NCBI): domain Eukaryota; kingdom Metazoa; phylum Arthropoda; class Insecta; order Coleoptera; family Carabidae; genus Poecilus; species Poecilus cupreus. The sequence continues at coordinate 74,673 of CAWWDY010001822.1, forward strand.
TCAAACTGACAAATTCATGTTTCTTTCATGTGAAACGGCGATTTATGAGAAATGACGATAAAATTGCTGTTTTAAACTTGCAAAAACATATAAAAACGCTGTTTTGAACTATTCAAACTGACAAATTCATGTTTCTTTCGTGCGAAACGGCGATTTATGAGAAATGACGATAAAATTGCTGTTTTAAACTTGCAAAAACATAGAAAAACGCTGTTTTCAACTATTCAAACTGATAAATTCATGTTTCTTACGTTCGAAACGGTGGATTTTTGTGAAATCACGATAAAATTGCTGTTTTAAACTTGCAAAAACATAGAAAAACGCTGTTTTGATTTACTCAAACTGACAAATTCATGTTTCTTACGTGTGAAACGGCGATTTATGAGAAATGACGATAAAATTGCTGTTTTAAACTTGCAAAAACATAGAAAAACGCTGTTTTGAACTATTCAAACTGACAAATTCATGTTTCTTTCATGCGAAACGCCGATTTATTAGAAATGACGATAAAATTGCTGTTTTAAACTTGCAAAAACATAGAAAAACGCTGTTTTCAACTATTCAAACTGACAAATTCATGTTTCTTACGTGTGAAACGGCGATTTATGAGAAATGACGATAAAATTGCTGTTTTAAACTTGCAAAAACATAGAAAAACGCTGTTTTGAACTATTCAAACTGACAAATTCATGTTTCTTTCATGCGAAACGCCGATTTATTAGAAATGACGATAAAATTGCTGTTTTAAACTTGCAAAAACATAGAAAAACGCTGTTTTCAACTATTCAAACTGATAAATTCATGTTTCTTACGTTCCAAACGGTGGATTTTTGTGAAATCACGATAAAATTGCTGTTTTAAACTTGCAAAAACATTGAAAAACGCTGTTCTCAACTATTCAAACTGACAAATTCATGTTTCTTTCGTGCGAAACGGCGATTTATGAGAAATTACGATAAAATTGCTGTTTTAAACTTGCAAAAACATAGAAAAACGCTGTTTTGAACTATTCAAACTGACAAATTTATGTTGCTTTCTTGCGAAACTGCGATTTATGAGAAATGACGATAAAATTGCTGTTTTAAACTTGCAAAAACATAGAAAAACGCTGTTTTGACTATTCAAACTGACAAATTCATGTTTCTTTCATGTGAAACGGCGATTTATGAGAAATGACGATAAAATTGCTGTTTTAAACTTGCAAAAACATATAAAAACGCTGTTTTGAACTATTCAAACTGACAAATTCATGTTTCTTTCGTGCGAAACGGCGATTTATGAGAAATGACGATAAAATTGCTGTTTTAAACTTGCAAAAACATAGAAAAACGCTGTTTTCAACTATTCAAACTGATAAATTCATGTTTCTTACGTTCGAAACGGTGGATTTTTGTGAAATCACGATAAAATTGCTGTTTTAAACTTGCAAAAACATAGAAAAACGCTGTTTTGATTTACTCAAACTGACAAATTCATGTTTCTTTTGTGCGAAACGGCGATTTATGAGGAATTACTATAAAATTGCTGTTATAAACTTGCAAAAACATAGAAAAACGCTGTTTTGAACTATTCAAACTGACAAATTAATGTTTCTTTCGTGTGAAACTGCGATTTATGAGAAATGACGATAAAATTGCTGTTTTAAACTTGCAAAAACATAGAAAAACGCTGTTTTCAACTATTCAAACTGATAAATTCATGTTTCTTACGTTCCAAACGGTGGATTTTTGTGAAATCACGATAAAATTGCTGTTTTAAACTTGCAAAAACATTGAAAAACGCTGTTTTGAACTATTCAAACTGACAAATTCATGTTTCTTTCGTGCGAAACGGCGATTTATGAGAAATGACGATAAAATTGCTGTTTTAAACTTGCAAAAACAAAGAAAAACGCTGTTTTGAACTATTCAAACTGACAAATTAATGTTTCTTTCGTGTGAAACGGCGATTTATGAGAAATGACGATAAAATTGCTGTTTTAAACTTGCAAAAATATAGAAAAACGCTGTTTTGAACTACTCAAACTGACAAATTCATGTTTCTTCCGTGCGAAACGGCGATTTATGAGAAATTACTATAAAATTGCTGTTATAAACTTACAAAATCATAGAAAAACGCTGTTTTGAACTATTCAAACTGACAAATTCATGTTTCTTTCGTGTGAAACGGCGATTTAAAAGAAATGACGATAAAATTGCTGATTTAAACTTGCAAAAACATAGAAAAACGCTGTTTTCAAATATTCAAACTGATAAATTCATGTTTCCTACGTTCCAAACGGTGGATATTTGTGAAATCACGATAAAATTGCTGTTTTAAACTTGCAAAAACATTGAAAAACGCGGTTTTCAACTATTCAAACTGACAAATTCATGTTTCTTCCGTGCGAAACGGCGATTTATGAGAAATTACGATAAAATTGCTGTTTTAAACTTGCAAAAACATAGAAAAACGCTGTTTTGAACTATTCAAAATGACAAATTCATGTTTCTTTCGTGTGAAACGGCGATTTATGAGAAATGACGATAAAATTGCTGTTTTAAACTTGCAAAAACATAGAAAAACGCTGTTTTGAACTACTCAAACTGACAAATTCATGTTTCTTTCGTGCGAAACGGCGATTTATGTTAAATGACGATAAAATTGCTGTTTTAAACTTGCAAAAACATAGAAAAACGCTGTTTTGAACTATTCAAACTGACAAATTCATGTTTCTTTCGTGTGAAACGGCGATTTATGAGAAATGACGATAAAATTGCTGTTTTAAACTTGCAAAAACAAAGAAAAACGCTGTTTTCAACTATTCAAACTGATAAATTCATGTTTCTTACGTTCGAAACGGTGGATTTTTGTGAAATTACGATAAAATTGCTGTTTTAAACTTACAAAAACATAGAAAAACGCTGTTTTGAACTACTCAAACTGACAAATTCATGTTTCTTCTGTGCGAAACGGCGATTTATGAGAAATTACTATAAAATTGCTGTTATAAACTTGCAAAAACATAGAAAAAACACTGTTTTGAACTATTCAAACTGACAAATTCATATTTCTTTCGTGTGAAACGGCGATTTATGAGAAATGACGATAAAATTGCTGTTTTAAACTTGCAAAAACATAGAAAAACGCTGTTTTGAACTACTCAAACTGACAAATTCATGTTTCTTCCGTGCGAAACGGCGATTTATGAGAAATTACTATAAAATTGCTGTTATAAACTTGCAAAAACATAGAAAAACGCTGTTTTGAACTATTCAAACTGACAAATTCATGTTTCTTTCGTGTGAAACGGCGATTTATTAGAAATGACGATAAAATTGCTGTTTTAAACTTGCAAAAACATAGAAAAACGCTGTTTTGAACTATTCAAACTGACAAATTCATGTTTCTTACGTGTGAAACGGCGATTTATGAGAAATGACGATAAAATTGCTGTTTTAAACTTGCAAAAACATAGAAAAACGCTGTTTTGAACTATTCAAACTGACAAATTCATGTTTCTTTCGTGCGAAACGGCGATTTATTAGAAATGACGATAAAATTGCTGTTTTAAACTTGCAAAAACATAGAAAAACGCTGTTTTCAACTATTCAAACTGATAAATTCATATTTCTTAAGTTCCAAACGGTGGATTTTTGTGAAATCACGATAAAATTGCTGTTTTAAACTTGCAAAAACATTGAAAAACGCTGTTTTGAACTATTCAAACTGACAAATTCATGTTTCTTTCGTGCGAAACGGCGATTTATGAGAAATGACGATAAAATTGCTGTTTTAAACTTGCAAAAACATAGAAAAACGCTGTTTTCAACTATTCAAACTGATAATTTCATGTTTCTTACGTTCGAAACGGTCGATTTTTGTAAAATTACGATAAAATTGCTGTTTTAAACTTGCAAAAACATAGAAAAACGCTATTTTGAACTATTCAAACTGACAAATTCATGTTTCTTCTGTGCGAAACGGCGATTTTTGAGAAATGACGATAAAATTGCTGTTTTAAACTTGCAAAAACATAGAAAAACGCTGTTTTAAACTATTCAAAATGACAAATTCATGTTTCTTTCATGTGAAACGGCGATTAATGAGAAATGACGATAAAATTGCTGTTTTAAACTTGCAAAAACATAGAAAAACGCTGTTTTGAACTACTCAAACTGACAAATTCATGTTTCTTTCGTGCGAAACGGCGATTTATGATAAATGACGATAAAATTGCTGTTTTAAACTTGCAAAAACATAGAAAAACGCTGTTTTGAACTATTCAAACTGACAAATTCATGTTTCTTTCGTGTGAAACGGCGATTCATGAGAAATGACGATAAAATTGCTGTTTTAAACTTGCAAAAACATAGAAAAACGCTGTTTTGAACTATTCAAACTGACAAATTCATGCTTCTTTCGTGCGAAACGGCGATTTATGAGAAATGACGATAAAATTGCTGTTTTAAACTTGCAAAAACATAGAAAAACGCTGTTTTCAACTATTCAAACTGATAAATTCATGTTTCTTACGTTCGAAACGGTGGATTTTTGTGAAATTACGATAAAATTGCTGTTTTAAACTTGCAAAAACATAGAAAAACGCTGTTTTGAACTACTCAAACTGACAAATTCATGTTTCTTCTGTGCGAAACGGCGATTTATGAGAAATTACTATAAAATTGCTGTTATAAACTTGCAAAAACATAGAAAAACGCTGTTTTGAACTATTCAAACTGACAAATTCATGTTTCTTTCGTGTGAAACGGCGATTTATGAGAAATGACGATAAAATTGCTGTTTTAAACTTGCAAAAACATAGAAAAACGCTGTTTTGAACTATTCAAACTGACAAATTCATGTTTCTTTCGTGTGAAACGGCGATTTATGAGAAATGACGATAAAATTGCTGTTTTAAACTTGCAAAAACATAGAAAAAACGCTGTTTTGAACTATTCAAACTGACAAATTCATGTTTCTTTCGTGCGAAACGGCGATTTATGAGAAATGACGATAAAATTGCTGTTTTAAACTTGCAAAAACATAGAAAAAACGCTGTTTTCAACTATTCAAACTGATAAATTCATGTTTCTTACGTTCCAAACGGTGGATTTTTGTGAAATCACGATAAAATTGCAGTTTTAAACTTGCAAAAACATTGAAAAACGCTGTTTTCAACTATTCAAACTGACAAATTCATGTTTCTTTCGTGCGAAACGGCGATTTATGAGAAATTACGATAAAATTGCTGTTTTAAAACTTGCAAAAACATAGAAAAACGCTGTTTTGAACTATTCAAACTGACAAATTCATGTTTCTTTCGTGTGAAACGGCGATTTATGAGAAATGACGATAAAATTGCTGTTTTAAACTTGCAAAAACATAGAAAAACGCTGTTTTGAACTATTCAAACTGACAAATTCATGTTTCTTACGTGTGAAACAGCGATTTATGAGAAATGACGATAAAATTGCTGTTTTAAACTTGCAAAAACATAGAAAAACGCTGTTTTGAACTACTCAAACTGACAAATTCATGTTTCTTCCGTGCGAAACGGCGATTTATGAGAAATTACTATAAAATTGCTGTTATAAACTTGCAAAAACATAGAAAAACGCTGTTTTGAACTATTCAAACTGACAAATTCATGTTTCTTTCGTGTGAAACGGCGATTTATGAGAAATGACGATAAAATTGCTGTTTTAAACTTGCAAAAACATAGAAAAACGCTGTTTTCAACTATTCAAACTGATAAATTCATGTTTCTTACGTTCCAAACGGTGGATTTTTGTGAAATCACGATAAAATTGCAGTTTTAAACTTGCAAAAACATTGAAAAACGCTGTTTTCAACTATTCAAACTGACAAATTCATGTTTCTTTCGTGCGAAACGGCGATTTATGAGAAAATACGATAAAATTGCTGTTTTAAACTTGCAAAAACATAGAAAAACGCTGTTTTGAACTATTCAAACTGACAAATTCATGTTTCTTTCGTGTGAAACGGCGATTTATGAGAAATGACGATAAAATTGCTGTTTTAAACTTGCAAAAACATAGAAAAACGCTGTTTTGAACTATTCAAACTGACAAATTCATGTTTCTTTCGTGCGAAACAGCGATTTATGAGAAATGACGATAAAATTGCTGTTTTAAACTTGCAAAAACATAGAAAAACGCTGTTTTCAACTATTCAAACTGATAAATTCATGTTTCTTACGTTCCAAACGGTGGATTTTTGTGAAATCACGATAAAATTGCAGTTTTAAACTTGCAAAAACATTGAAAAACGCTGTTTTCAACTATTCAAACTGACAAATTCATGTTTCTTTCGTGCGAAACGGCGATTTATGAGAAATTACGATAAAATTGCTGTTTTAAACTTGCAAAAACATAGAAAAACGCTGTTTTGAACTATTCAAACTGACAAATTCATGTTTCTTTCGTGTGAAACGGCGATTTATGAGAAATGACGATAAAATTGCTGTTTTAAACTTGCAAAAACATAGAAAAACGCTGTTTTGAACTATTCAAACTGACAAATTCATGTTTCTTACATGTGAAACAGCGATTTATGAGAAATGACGATAAAATTGCTGTTTTAAACTTGCAAAAACATAGAAAAAACGCTGTTTTGAACTACTCAAACTGACAAATTCATGTTTCTTCCGTGCGAAACGGCGATTTATGAGAAATTACTATAATATTGCTGTTTTAAACTTGCAAAAACATTGAAAAACGCTGTTTTCAACTATTCAAACTGACAAATTCATGTTTCTTCCGTGCGAAACGGCGATTTATGAGAAATGACGATAAAATTGCTGTTTTAAACTTGCAAAAACATAGAAAAACGCTGTTTTGAACTACTCAAACTGACAAATTCATGTTTCTTTCGTGCGAAACGGCGATTTATGATAAATGACGATAAAATTGCTGTTTTAAACTTGCAAAAACATAGAAAAACGCTGTTTTGAACTATTCAAACTGACAAATTCATGTTTCTTTCGTGTGAAACGGCGATTTATGAGAAATGACGATAAAATTGCTGTTTTAAACTTGCAAAAACATAGAAAAAACGCTGTTTTGAACTATTCAAACTGACAAATTCATGTTTCTTTTGTGCGAAACGGCGATTTATGAGAAAATGACGATAAAATTGCTGTTTTAAACTTGCAAAAACATAGACAAACGCTGTTTTCAACTATTCAAACTGATAAATTCATGTTTCTTACGTTCAAAACGGTGGATTTTTGTGAAATCACGATAAAATTGCTGTTTTAAACTTGCAAAAACATAGAAAAACGCTGTTTTGAACTATTCAAACTGATAAATTCATGTTTCTTACGTTGGAAACGGTGGATTTTTGTGAAATCACGATAAAATTGCTGTTTTAAACTTGCAAAAACATTGAAAAACGCTGTTTTCAACTATTCAAACTGACAAATTCATGTTTCTTTTGTGCGAAACGGCGATTTATGAGAAATGACGATAAAATTGCTGTTTTAAACTTGCAAAAACATAGACAAACGCTGTTTTCAACTATTCAAACTGATAAATTCATGTTTCTTACGTTCAAAACGGTGGATTTTTGTGAAATTACGATAAAATTGCTGTTTTAAACTTGCAAAAACATAGAAAAACGCTGTTTTGAACTATTCAAACTGACAAATTCATGTTTCTTTCGTGTGAAACGGCGATTTATGAGAAAATACTATAAAATTGCTGTTATAAACTTGCAAAAACATAGAAAAACGCTGTTTTGAACTATTCAAACTGACAAATTCGTGTTTCTTTCGTGTGAAACGGCGATTTATGAGAAATGACGATAAAATTGCTGTTTTAAACTTGCAAAAACATAGAAAAACGCTGTTTTGAACTACTCAAACTGACAAATTCATGTTTCTTCCGTGCGAAACGGCGATTTATGAAAAATTACTATAAAATTGCTGTTATAAACTTGCAAAAACATAGACAAACGCTGTTTTGAACTATTCAAACTGACAAATTCATGTTTCTTACGTGTGAAACGGCGATTTATGAGAAATGACGATAAAATTGCTGTTTTAAACTTGCAAAAACATAGAAAAACGCTGTTTTGAACTATTCAAACTGACAAATTCATGTTTCTTTTGTGCGAAACGGCGATTTATGAGAAATGACGATAAAATTGCTGTTTTAAACTTGCAAAAACATAGAAAAACGCTGTTTTGAACTATTCAAACTGACAAATTCATGTTTCTTTTGTGCGAAACGGCGATTTATGAGAAATGACGATAAAATTGCTGTTTTTAAACTTGCAAAAACATAGAAAAACGCTGTTTTGAACTATTCAAACTGACAAATTCATGTTTCTTTCGTGCAAAACGGCGATTTATGAGAAATGACGATAAAATTGCTGTTTTAAACTTGCAAAAACATAGACAAACGCTGTTTTCAACTATTCAAACTGATAAATTCATGTTTCTTACGTTCAAAACGGTGGATTTTTGTGAAATCACGATAAAATTGCTGTTTTAAACTTGCAAAAACATAGAAAAACGCTGTTTTGAACTATTCAAACTGATAAATTCATGTTTCTTACGTTGGAAACGGTGTATTTTTGTGAAATCACGATAAAATTGCTGTTTTAAACTTGCAAAAACATTGAAAAACGCTGTTTTCAACTATTCAAACTGACAAATTCATGTTTTTTCCGTGCGAAACGGCGATTTATGAGAAATTACGATAAAATTGCTGTTTTAAACTTGCAAAAACATAGAAAAACGCTGTTTTGAACTATTTAAACTGACAAATTCGTGTTTCTTTCGTGTGAAACGGCGATTTATGAGAAATGACGATAAAATTGCTGTTTTAAACTTGCAAAAACATAGAAAAACGCTGTTTTGAACTACTCAAACTGACAAATTCATGTTTCTTCCGTGCGAAACGGCGATTTATGAAAAATTACTATAAAATTGCTGTTATAAACTTGCAAAAACATAGAAAAACGCTGTTTTGAACTATTCAAACTGACAAATTCATGTTTCTTTCGTGTGAAACCGCGATTTATGAGAAATGACGATAAAATTGCTGTTTTAAACTTGCAAAAACATTGAAAAACGCTGTTTTCAACTATTCAAACTGACAAATTCATGTTTCTTCCGTGCGAAACGGCGATTTATGAGAAATTACGATAAAATTGCTGTTTTAAACTTGCAAAAACATAGAAAAAACGCTGTTTTGAACTATTCAAACTGACAAATTCATGTTTCTTTCGTGTAAAACGGCGATTTATGAGAAATTACTATAAAATTGCTGATATAAACTTGCAAAAACATAGAAAAACGCTGTTTTGAACTATTCAAACTGACAAATTCATGTTTCTTTCGTGTGAAACGGCGATTTATGAGAAATGACAATAAAATTGCTGTTTTAAACTTGCACAAACATAGAAAAACGCTGTTTTGAACTACTCAAACTGACAAATTCATGTTTCTTCCGTGCGAAACGGCGATTTATGAGAAATTACTATAAAATTGCTGTTATAAACTTGCAAAAACATAGAAAAACGCTGTTTTGAACTATTCAAACTGACAAATTCATGTTTCTTTCGTGTGAAACGGCGATTTATGAGAAATGACGATAAAATTGCTGTTTTAAACTTGCAAAAACATAGAAAAACGCTGTTTTGAACTATTCAAACTGACAAATTCATGTTTCTTACGTGTGAAACGGCGATTTATGAGAAATGACGATAAAATTGCTGTTTTAAACTTGCAAAAACATAGAAAAACGCTGTTTTGAACTATTCAAACTGACAAATTCATGTTTCTTTCATGCGAAACGGCGATTTATTAGAAATGACGATAAAATTGCTGTTTTAAACTTGCAAAAACATAGAAAAACGCTGTTTTCAACTATTCAAACTGATAAATTCATGTTTCTTACGTTCCAAACGGTGGATTTTTGTGAAATCACGATAAAATTGCTGTTTTAAACTTGCAAAAACATTGAAAAACGCTGTTTTCAACTATTCAAACTGACAAATTCATGTTTCTTCCGTGCGAAACGGCGATTTATGAGAAATTACGATAAAATTGCTGTTTTAAACTTGCAAAAACATAGAAAAACGCTGTTTTGAACTATTCAAACTGACAAATTCATGTTTCTTTCGTGTGAAACGGCGATTTATGAGAAATGACGATAAAATTGCTGTTTTAAACTTGCAAAAACATAGAAAAACGCTGTTTTGAACTACTCAAACTGACAAATTCATGTTTCTTTCGTGCGAAACTGCGATTTATGATAAATGACGATAAAATTGCTGTTTTAAACTTGCAAAAACATAGAAAAACGCTGTTTTGAACTATTCAATCTGACAAATTCATGTTTCTTTCGTGTGAAACGGCGATTTATGAGAAATGACGATAAAATTGCTGTTTTAAACTTGCAAAAACAAAGAAAAACGCTGTTTTGAACTATTCAAACTGACAAATTCATGTTTCTTTCGTGCGAAACGGCGATTTATGAGAAATGACGATAAAATTGCTGTTTTAAATTTGCAAAAACATAGAAAAACGCTGTTTTTAACTATTCAAACTGATAAATTCATGTTTCTTACGTTCGAAACGGTGGATTTTTGTGAAATCACGATAAAATTGCTGTTTTAAACTTGCAAAAACATAGAAAAACGCTGTTTTGAACTATTCAAACTGATAAATTCATGTTCTTACGTTGGAAACGGTGGATTTTTGTGAAATAACGATAAAATTGCTGTTTGAAACTTGCAAAAACATTGAAAAACGCTGTTTTCAACTATTCAAACTGACAAATTCATGTTTCTTCCGTGCGAAACGGCGATTTATGAGAAATTACGATAAAATTGCTGTTTTAAACTTGCAAAAAGATAGAAAAACGCTGTTTTGAACTATTCAAACTGACAAATTCATGTTTCTTTTGTGTGAAACGGCGATTTATGAGAAATGACGATAAAATTGCTGTTTTAAACTTGCAAAAACATAGAAAAATGCTGTTTTGAACTACTCAAACTGACAAATTCATGTTTCTTTCGTGCGAAACGGCGATTTATGAGAAATGACGATAAAATTGCTGTTTTAAACTTGCAAAAACATAGAAAAACGCTGTTTTTAACTATTAAAACTGATAAATTCATGTTTCTTACGTTGGAAACGGTGGATTTTTGTGAAATCACGATAAAATTGCTGTTTTAAACTTGCAAAAACATTGAAAAACGCTGTTTTCAACTATTCAAACTGACAAATTCATGTTTCTTCCGTGCGAAACGGCGATTTATGAGAAATTACGATAAAATTGCTGTTTTAAACTTGCAAAAACATAGAAAAACGCTGTTTTGAACTATTCAAACTGGCAAATTCATGTTTCTTTCGTGTGAAACGGCTAATTATGAGAAATGACGATAAAATTGCTGTTTTAAACTTGCAAAAACATAGAAAAACGCTGTTTTGAACTATTCAAACGGACAAATTCATGTTTCTTTCGTGTGAAACGGCGATTTATGAGAAATGACGAAAAAATTGCTGTTTTAAACTTGCAAAAACATTGAAAAAACGCTGTTTTCAACTATTCAAACTGACAAATTCATGTTTCTTTCGTGTGAAACGGCGATTTATGAGAAATGACAATAAAATTGCTGTTTTAAACTTGCACAAAACATAGAAAAACGCTGTTTTGAACTACTCAAACTGACAAATTCATGTTTCTTCCGTGCGAAACGGCGATTTATGAGAAATTACTATAAAATTGCTGTTATAAACTTGCAAAAACATAGAAAAACGCTGTTTTGAACTATTCAAACTGACAAATTCATGTTTCTTTCGTGTGAAACGGCGATTTATGAGAAATGACGATAAAATTGCTGTTTTAAACTTGCAAAAACATAGAAAAACGCTGTTTTGAACTATTCAAACTGACAAATTCATGTTTCTTACGTGTGAAACGGCGATTTATGAGAAATGACGATAAAATTGCTGTTTTAAACTTGCAAAAACATAGAAAAACGCTGTTTTGAACTATTCAAACTGACAAATTCATGTTTCTTTCATGCGAAACGGCGATTTATTAGAAATGACGATAAAATTGCTGTTTTAAACTTGCAAAAACATAGAAAAACGCTGTTTTCAACTATTCAAACTGATAAATTCATGTTTCTTACGTTCCAAACGGTGGATTTTTGTGAAATCACGATAAAATTGCTGTTTTAAACTTGCAAAAACATTGAAAAACGCTGTTTTCAACTATTCAAACTGACAAATTCATGTTTCTTCCGTGCGAAACGGCGATTTATGAGAAATTACGATAAAATTGCTGTTTTAAACTTGCAAAAACATAGAAAAACGCTGTTTTGAACTATTCAAACTGACAAATTCATGTTTCTTTCGTGTGAAACGGCGATTTATGAGAAATGACGATAAAATTGCTGTTTTAAACTTGCAAAAACATAGAAAAACGCTGTTTTGAACTACTCAAACTGACAAATTCATGTTTCTTTCGTGCGAAACTGCGATTTATGATAAATGACGATAAAATTGCTGTTTTAAACTTGCAAAAACATAGAAAAACGCTGTTTTGAACTATTCAATCTGACAAATTCATGTTTCTTTCGTGTGAAACGGCGATTTATGAGAAATGACGATAAAATTGCTGTTTTAAACTTGCAAAAACAAAGAAAAACGCTGTTTTGAACTATTCAAACTGACAAATTCATGTTTCTTTCGTGCGAAACGGCGATTTATGAGAAATGACGATAAAATTGCTGTTTTAAATTTGCAAAAACATAGAAAAACGCTGTTTTTAACTATTCAAACTGATAAATTCATGTTTCTTACGTTCGAAACGGTGGATTTTTGTGAAATCACGATAAAATTGCTGTTTTAAACTTGCAAAAACATAGAAAAACGCTGTTTTGAACTATTCAAACTGATAAATTCATGTTTCTTACGTTGGAAACGGTGGATTTTTGTGAAATAACGATAAAATTGCTGTTTGAAACTTGCAAAAACATTGAAAAACGCTGTTTTCAACTATTCAAACTGACAAATTCATGTTTCTTCCGTGCGAAACGGCGATTTATGAGAAATTACGATAAAATTGCTGTTTTAAACTTGCAAAAAGATAGAAAAACGCTGTTTTGAACTATTCAAACTGACAAATTCATGTTTCTTTTGTGTGAAACGGCGATTTATGAGAAATGACGATAAAATTGCTGTTTTAAACTTGCAAAAACATAGAAAAATGCTGTTTTGAACTACTCAAACTGACAAATTCATGTTTCTTTCGTGCGAAACGGCGATTTATGAGAAATGACGATAAAATTGCTGTTTTAAAACTTGCAAAAACATAGAAAAACGCTGTTTTTAACTATTAAAACTGATAAATTCATGTTTCTTACGTTGGAAACGGTGGATTTTTGTGAAATCACGATAAAATTGCTGTTTTAAACTTGCAAAAACATTGAAAAACGCTGTTTTCAACTATTCAAACTGACAAATTCATGTTTCTTCCGTGCGAAACGGCGATTTATGAGAAATTACGATAAAATTGCTGTTTTAAACTTGCAAAAACATAGAAAAACGCTGTTTTGAACTATTCAAACTGGCAAATTCATGTTTCTTTCGTGTGAAACGGCTAATTATGAGAAATGACGATAAAATTGCTGTTTTAAACTTGCAAAAACATAGAAAAACGCTGTTTTGAACTATTCAAACGGACAAATTCATGTTTCTTTCGTGTGAAACGGCGATTTATGAGAAATGACGAAAAAATTGCTGTTTTAAACTTGCAAAAACATAGAAAAACGCTGTTTGGAACTATTCAAACTGACAAATTCATGTTTCTTTCGTGCGAAACGGCGATTTATGAGAAATGACGATAAAATTGCTGTTTTAAACTTGCAAAAACATAGAAAAACGCTGTTTTGAACTATTCAAACTGACAAATTCATGTTTCTTTCGTGTGAAACGGCGATTTATGAGAAATGACGATAAAATTGCTGTTTTAAGCTTGCAAAAACATAGAAAAACGCTGTTTTGAACTATTCAAACTGACAAATTCATGTTTCTTTCGTGCGAACGGCGATTTATGAGAAATGACGATAAAATTGCTGTTTTAAACTTGCAAAAACATAGAAAAACGCTGTTTTCAACTATTCAAACTGATAAATTCATGTTTCTTACGTTCCAAACGGTGGATTTTAGTGAAATCACGATAAAATTGCTGTTTTAAACTTGCAAAAACATTGAAAAACGCTGTTTTCAACTATTCAAACTGACAAAATCATGTTTCATCCGTGCGAAACGGCGATTTATGAGAAATTACGATAAAATTGCTGTTTTAAACTTGCAAAAACATAGAAAAACGCTGTTTTGAACTATTCAAACTGACAAATTCATGTTTCTTTCGTGTGAAACGGCGATTTATGAGAAATGACGATAAAATTGCTGTTTTCAACTTGCAAAAACATAGAAAAACGCTGTTTTGAACTACTCAAACTGACAAATTCATGTTTCTTCCGTGCGAAACGGCGATTTATGAGAAATTACTATAAAATTGCTGTTTTAAATTTGCAAAAACAAAGAAAAATGATGTTTTGAACTATTCAAAATGACAAATTCATGTTTCTTTCGTGTGAAACGGCGATTTATGAGAAATGACGATAAAATTGCTGTTTTAAACTTGCAAAAACATAGAAAAACGCTGTTTTGAACTATTCAATCTGACAAATTCATGTTTCTTTCGTGTGAAACGGCGATTTATGAGAAATGACGATAAAATTGCTGTTTTAAACTTGCAAAAACAAAGAAAAACGCTGTTTTGAACTATTCAAACTGACAAATTCATGATTCTTTCATGCGAAACGGCGATTTATTAGAAATGACGATAAAATTGCTGTTTTAAACTTGCAAAAACATAGAAAAACGCTGTTTTCAACTATTCAAACTGATAAATTCATGTTTCTTACGTTCCAAACGGTGGATTTTTGTGAAATCACGATAAAATTGCTGTTTTAAACTTGCAAGAACATAGAAAAACGCTGTTTTGAACTATTCAAACTGATAAATTCATGTTTCTTACGTTGGAAACGGTGGATTTTTGTGAAATTACGATAAAATTGCTGTTTGAAACTTGCAAAAACATTGAAAAACGCTGTTTTCAACTATTCAAACTGACAAATTCATGTTTCTTCCGTGCGAAACGGCGATTTATGAGAAATTACGATAAAATTGCTGTTTTAAACTTGCAAAAACATAGAAAAACGCTGTTTTGAACTATTCAAACTGACAAATTCATGTTTCTTTCGTGTGAAACGGCGATTTATGAGAAATGACGATAAAATTGCTGTTTTAAACTTGCAAAAACATAGAAAAACGCTGTTTTGAACTACTCAAACTGACAAATTCATGTTTCTTCCGTGCGAAACGGCGATTTATGAGAAATTACTATAAAATTGCTGTTTTAAACTAGCAAAAACAAAGAAAAATGCTGTTTTGAACTATTCAAAATGACAAATACATGTTTCTTCCGTGCGAAACGGCGATTTATGAGAAATTACGATAAAATTGCTGTTTTAAACTTGCAAAAACATAGAAAAACGCTGTTTTGAACTATTCAAACTGGCAAATTCATGTTTCTTTCGTGTGAAACGGCTAATTATGAGAAATGACGATAAAATTGCTGTTTTAAACTTGCAAAAACATAGAAAAACGCTGTTTTGAACTATTCAAACGGACAAATTCATGTTTCTTTCGTGTGAAACGGCGATTTATGAGAAATGACGAAAAAATTGCTGTTTTAAACTTGCAAAAACATAGAAAAACGCTGTTTTGAACTATTCAAACGGACAAATTCATGTTTCTTTCGTGCGAAACGGCGATTTATGAGAAATGACGATAAAATTGCTGTTTTAAATTTGCAAAAACATAGAAAAACGCTGTTTTTAACTATTAAAACTGATAAATTCATGTTTCTTACGTTCGAAACGGTGGATTTTTGTGAAATCACGATAAAATTGCTGTTTTAAACTTGCAAAAACATAGAAAAACGCTGTTTTGAACTATTCAAACTGATAAATTCATGTTTCTTACGTTGGAAACGGTGGATTTTTGTGAAATAACGATAAAATTGCTGTTTGAAACTTGCAAAAACATTGAAAAACGCTGTTTTCAACTATTCAAACTGACAAATTCATGTTTCTTCCGTGCGAAACGGCGATTTATGAGAAATTACGATAAAATTGCTGTTTTAAACTTGCAAAAAGATAGAAAAACGCTGTTTTGAACTATTCAAACTGACAAATTCATGTTTCTTTTGTGTGAAACGGCGATTTATGAGAAATGACGATAAAATTGCTGTTTTAAACTTGCAAAAACATAGAAAAATGCTGTTTTGAACTATTAAAACTGACAAATTCATGTTTCTTTCGTGCGAAACGGCGATTTATGAGAAATGACGATAAAATTGCTGTTTTAAACTTGCAAAAACATAGAAAAACGCTGTTTTCAACTATTAAAACTGATAAATTCATGTTTCTTACGTTGGAAACGGTGGATTTTTGTGAAATCACGATAAAATTGCTGTTTTAAACTTGCAAAAACATTGAAAAACGCTGTTTTCAACTATTCAAACTGACAAATTCATGTTTCTTCCGTGCGAAACGGCGATTTATGAGAAATTACGATAAAATTGCTGTTTTAAACTTGCAAAAACATAGAAAAACGCTGTTTTGAACTATTCAAACTGGCAAATTCATGTTTCTTTCGTGTGAAACGGCTAATTATGAGAAATGACGATAAAATTGCTGTTTTAAACTTGCAAAAACATAGAAAAACGCTGTTTTGAACTATTCAAACGGACAAATTCATGTTTCTTTCGTGTGAAACGGCGATTTATGAGAAATGACGAAAAAATTGCTGTTTTAAACTTGCAAAAACATAGAAAAACGCTGTTTGGAACTATTCAAACTGACAAATTCATGTTTCTTTCGTGCGAAACGGCGATTTATGAGAAATGACGATAAAATTGCTGTTTTAAACTTGCAAAAACATAGGTTAAACGCTGTTTTGCCTATTCAAACTGACAAATTCATGTTTCTTTCGTGTGAAACGGCGATTTATGAGAAATGACGATAAAATTGCTGTTTTAAACTTGCAAAAACATAGAAAAACGCTGTTTTGAACTATTCAAACTGACAAATTCATGTTTCTTTCGTGTGAAACGGCGATTTATGAGAAATGACGATAAAATTGCTGTTTTAAGCTTGCAAAAACATAGAAAAACGCTGTTTTGAACTATTCAAACTGACAAATTCATGTTTCTTTCGTGCGAACGGCGATTTATGAGAAATGACGATAAAATTGCTGTTTTAAACTTGCAAAAACATAGAAAAACGCTGTTTTCAACTATTCAAACTGATAAATTCATGTTTCTTACGTTCCAAACGGTGGATTTTAGTGAAATCACGATAAAATTGCTGTTTTAAACTTGCAAAAACATTGAAAAACGCTGTTTTCAACTATTCAAACTGACAAAATCATGTTTCATCCGTGCGAAACGGCGATTTATGAGAAATTACGATAAAATTGCTGTTTTAAACTTGCAAAAACATAGAAAAACGCTGTTTTGAACTATTCAAACTGACAAATTCATGTTTCTTTCGTGTGAAACGGCGATTTATGAGAAATGACGATAAAATTGCTGTTTTCAACTTGCAAAAACATAGAAAAACGCTGTTTTGAACTACTCAAACTGACAAATTCATGTTTCTTCCGTGCGAAACGGCGATTTATGAGAAATTACTATAAAATTGCTGTTTTAAATTTGCAAAAACAAAGAAAAATGATGTTTTGAACTATTCAAAATGACAAATTCATGTTTCTTTCGTGTGAAACGGCGATTTATGAGAAATGACGATAAAATTGCTGTTTTAAACTTGCAAAAACATAGAAAAACGCTGTTTTGAACTATTCAATCTGACAAATTCATGTTTCTTTCGTGTGAAACGGCGATTTATGAGAAATGACGATAAAATTGCTGTTTTAAACTTGCAAAAACAAAGAAAAACGCTGTTTTGAACTATTCAAACTGACAAATTCATGATTCTTTCATGCGAAACGGCGATTTATTAGAAATGACGATAAAATTGCTGTTTTAAACTTGCAAAAACATAGAAAAACGCTGTTTTCAACTATTCAAACTGATAAATTCATGTTTCTTACGTTCCAAACGGTGGATTTTTGTGAAATCACGATAAAATTGCTGTTTTAAACTTGCAAGAACATAGAAAAACGCTGTTTTGAACTATTCAAACTGATAAATTCATGTTTCTTACGTTGGAAACGGTGGATTTTTGTGAAATTACGATAAAATTGCTGTTTGAAACTTGCAAAAACATTGAAAAACGCTGTTTTCAACTATTCAAACTGACAAATTCATGTTTCTTCCGTGCGAAACGGCGATTTATGAGAAATTACGATAAAATTGCTGTTTTAAACTTGCAAAAACATAGAAAAACGCTGTTTTGAACTATTCAAACTGACAAATTCATGTTTCTTTCGTGTGAAACGGCGATTTATGAGAAATGACGATAAAATTGCTGTTTTAAACTTGCAAAAACATAGAAAAACGCTGTTTTGAACTACTCAAACTGACAAATTCATGTTTCTTCCGTGCGAAACGGCGATTTATGAGAAATTACTATAAAATTGCTGTTTTAAACTAGCAAAAACAAAGAAAAATGCTGTTTTGAACTATTCAAAATGACAAATACATGTTTCTTCCGTGCGAAACGGCGATTTATGAGAAATTACGATAAAATTGCTGTTTTAAACTTGCAAAAACATAGAAAAACGCTGTTTTGAACTATTCAAACTGGCAAATTCATGTTTCTTTCGTGTGAAACGGCTAATTATGAGAAATGACGATAAAATTGCTGTTTTAAACTTGCAAAAACATAGAAAAACGCTGTTTTGAACTATTCAAACGGACAAATTCATGTTTCTTTCGTGTGAAACGGCGATTTATGAGAAATGACGAAAAAATTGCTGTTTTAAACTTGCAAAAACATAGAAAAACGCTGTTTTGAACTATTCAAACTGACAAATTCATGTTTCTTTCGTGCGAAACGGCGATTTATGAGAAATGACGATAAAATTGCTGTTTTAAACTTGCAAAAACATAGGTTAAACGCTGTTTTGCCTATTCAAACTGACAAATTCATGTTTCTTTCGTGTGAAACGGCGATTTATGAGAAATGACGATAAAAATGCTGTTTTAAACTTGCAAAAACATAGAAAAACGCTGTTTTGAACTATTCAAACTGACAAATTCATGTTTCTTTCGTGTGAAACGGCGATTTATGAGAAATGACGATAAAATTGCTGTTTTAAGCTTGCAAAAACATAGAAAAACGCTGTTTTGAACTATTCAAACTGACAAATTCATGTTTCTTTCGTGCGAACGGCGATTTATGAGAAATAACGATAAAATTGCTGTTTTAAACTTGCAAAAACATAGAAAAACGCTGTTTTCAACTATTCAAACTGATAAATTCATGTTTCTTACGTTCCAAACGGTGGATTTTAGTGAAATCACGATAAAATTGCTGTTTTAAACTTGCAAAAACATTGAAAAACGCTGTTTTCAACTATTCAAACTGACAAAATCATGTTTCATCCGTGCGAAACGGCGATTTATGAGAAATTACGATAAAATTGCTGTTTTAAACTTGCAAAAACATAGAAAAACGCTGTTTTGAACTATTCAAACTGACAAATTCATGTTTCTTTCGTGTGAAACGGCGATTTATGAGAAATGACGATAAAATTGCTGTTTTCAACTTGCAAAAACATAGAAAAACGCTGTTTTGAACTACTCAAACTGACAAATTCATGTTTCTTCCGTGCGAAACGGCGATTTATGAGAAATTACTATAAAATTGCTGTTTTAAACTTGCAAAAACAAAGAAAAATGCTGTTTTGAACTATTCAAAATGACAAATTCATGTTTCTTTCGTGTGAAACGGCGATTTATGAGAAATGACGATAAAATTGCTGTTTTAAACTTGCAAAAACATAGAAAAACGCTGTTTTGAACTATTCAATCTGACAAATTCATGTTTCTTTCGTGTGAAACGGCGATTTATGAGAAATGACGATAAAATTGCTGTTTTAAACTTGCAAAAACAAAGAAAAACGCTGTTTTGAACTATTCAAACTGACAAATTCATGTTTCTTTCATGCGAAACGGCGATTTATTAGAAATGACGATAAAATTGCTGTTTTAAACTTGCAAAAACATAGAAAAACGCTGTTTTCAACTATTCAAACTGATAAATTCATGTTTCTTACGTTCCAAACGGTGGATTTTTGTGAAATCACGTTAAAATTGCTGTTTTAAACTTGCAAAAACATAGAAAAACGCTGTTTTGAACTATTTAAACTGATAAATTCATGTTTCTTACGTTGGAAACGGTGGATTTTTGTGAAATTACGATAAAATTGCTGTTTGAAACTTGCAAAAACATTGAAAAACGCTGTTTTCAACTATTCAAACTGACAAATTCATGTTTCTTCCGTGCGAAACGGCGATTTATGAGAAATTACGATAAAATTGCTGTTTTAAACTTGCAAAAACATAGAAAAACGCTGTTTTGAACTATTCAAACTGACAAATTCATGTTTCTTTCGTGTGAAACGGCGATTTTTGAGAAATGACGATAAAATTGCTGTTTTAAACTTGCAAAAACATAGAAAAACGCTGTTTTGAACTACTCAAACTGACAAATTCATGTTTCTTCCGTGCGAAACGGCGATTTATGAGAAATTACTATAAAATTGCTGTTTTAAACTTGCAAAAACATAGAAAAACGCTGTTTTCAACTATTCAAACTGATAAATTCATGTTTCTTACGTTGGAAACGGTGGATTTTTGTGAAATCACGATAAAATTGCTGTTTTAAACTTGCAAAAACATTGAAAAACGCTGTTTTCAACTATTCAAACTGACAAATTCATGTTTCTTCCGTGCGAAACGGCGATTTATGAGAAATTACGATAAAATTGCTGTTTTAAACTTGCAAAAACATAGAAAAACGCTGTTTTGAACTATTCAAACTGGCAAATACATGTTTCTTTCGTGTGAAACGGCTAATTATGAGAAATGACGATAAAATTGCTGTTTTAAACTTGCAAAAACATAGAAAAACGCTGTTTTGAACTATTCAAACGGACAAATTCATGTTTCTTTCGTGTGAAACGGCGATTTATGAGAAATGACGAAAAAATTGCTGTTTTAAACTTGCAAAAACATAGAAAAACGCTGTTTTGAACTATTCAAACTGACAAATTCATGTTTCTTTCGTGCGAAACGGCGATTTATGAGAAATGACGATAAAATTGCTGTTTTAAACTTGCAAAAACATAGGTTAAACGTTGTTTTGCCTATTCAAACTGACAAATTCATGTTTCTTTCGTGTGAAACGGCGATTTATGAGAAATGACGATAAAATTGCTGTTTTAAACTTGCAAAAACATAGAAAAACGCTGTTTTGAACTATTCAAACTGACAAATTCATGTTTCTTTCGTGTGAAACGGCGATTTATGAGAAATGACGATAAAATTGCTGTTTTAAGCTTGCAAAAACATAGAAAAACGCTGTTTTGAACTATTCAAACTGACAAATTCATGTTTCTTTCGTGCGAACGGCGATTTATGAGAAATGACGGTAAAATTGCTGTTTTAAACTTGCAAAAACATAGAAAAACGCTGTTTTCAACTATTCAAACTGATAAATTCATGTTTCTTACGTTCCAAACGGTGGATTTTAGTGAAATCACGATAAAATTGCTGTTTTAAACTTGGAAAAACATTGAAAAACGCTGTTTTCAACTATTCAAACTGACAAAATCATGTTTCTTCCGTGCGAAACGGCGATTTATGAGAAATGACGATAAAATTGCTGTTTTAAACTTGCAAAAACATAGAAAAATGCTGTTTTGAACTACTCAAACTGACAAATTCATGTTTCTTTCGTGCGAAACGGCGATTTATGAGAAATGACGATAAAATTGCTGTTTTAAACTTGCAAAAACATAGAAAAACGCTGTTTTCAACTATTAAAACTGATAAATTCATGTTTCTTACGTTGGAAACGGTGGATTTTTGTGAAATCACGATAAAATTGCTGTTTTAAACTTGCAAAAACATTGAAAAACGCTGTTTTCAACTATTCAAACTGACAAATTCATGTTTCTTCCGTGCGAAACGGCGATTTATGAGAAATTACGATAAAATTGCTGTTTTAAACTTGCAAAAACATAGAAAAACGCTGTTTTGAACTATTCAAACTGGCAAATTCATGTTTCTTTCGTGTGAAACGGCTAATTATGAGAAATGACGATAAAATTGCTGTTTTCAACTTGCAAAAACATAGAAAAACGCTGTTTTGAACTACTCAAACTGACAAATTCATGTTTCTTCCGTGCGAAACGGCGATTTCTGAGAAATTACTATAAAATTGCTGTTTTAAATTTGCAAAAACAAAGAAAAATGATGTTTTGAACTATTCAAAATGACAAATTCATGTTTCTTTCGTGTGAAACGGCGATTTATGAGAAATGACGATAAAATTGCTGTTTTAAACTTGCAAAAACATAGAAAAACGCTGTTTTGAACTATTCAATCTGACAAATTCATGTTTCTTTCGTGTGAAACGGCGATTTATGAGAAATGACGATAAAATTGCTGTTTTAAACTTGCAAAAACAAAGAAAAACGCTGTTTTGAACTATTCAAACTGACAAATTCATGATTCTTTCATGCGAAACGGCGATTTATTAGAAATGACGATAAAATTGCTGTTTTAAACTTGCAAAAACATAGAAAAACGCTGTTTTCAACTATTCAAACTGATAAATTCATGTTTCTTACGTTCCAAACGGTGGATTTTTGTGAAATCACGATAAAATTGCTGTTTTAAACTTGCAAAAACATAGAAAAACGCTGTTTTGAACTATTCAAACTGATAAATTCATGTTTCTTACGTTGGAAACGGTGGATTTTTGTGAAATTACGATAAAATTGCTGTTTGAAACTTGCAAAAACATTGAAAAACGCTGTTTTCAACTATTCAAACTGACAAATTCATGTTTCTTCCGTGCGAAACGGCGATTTATGAGAAATTACGATAAAATTGCTGTTTTAAACTTGCAAAAACATAGAAAAACGCTGTTTTGAACTATTCAAACTGACAAATTCATGTTTCTTTCGTGTGAAACGGCGATTTATGAGAAATGACGATAAAATTGCTGTTTTAAACTTGCAAAAACATAGAAAAACGCTGTTTTGAACTACTCAAACTGACAAATTCATGTTTCTTCCGTGCGAAACGGCGATTTATGAGAAATTACTATAAAATTGCTGTTTTAAACTAGCAAAAACAAAGAAAAATGCTGTTTTGAACTATTCAAAATGACAAATACATGTTTCTTCCGTGCGAAACGGCGATTTATGAGAAATTACGATAAAATTGCTGTTTTAAACTTGCAAAAACATAGAAAAACGCTGTTTTGAACTATTCAAACTGGCAAATTCATGTTTCTTTCGTGTGAAACGGCTAATTATGAGAAATGACGATAAAGTTGCTGTTTTAAACTTGCAAAAACATAGAAAAACGCTGTTTTGAACTATTCAAACGGACAAATTCATGTTTCTTTCGTGTGAAACGGCGATTTATGAGAAATGACGAAAAAATTGCTGTTTTAAACTTGCAAAAACATAGAAAAACGCTGTTTTGAACTATTCAAACTGACAAATTCATGTTTCTTTCGTGCGAAACGGCGATTTATGAGAAATGACGATAAAATTGCTGTTTTAAACTTGCAAAAACATAGGTTAAACGCTGTTTTGCCTATTCAAACTGACAAATTCATGTTTCTTTCGTGTGAAACGGCGATTTATGAGAAATGACGATAAAAATGCTGTTTTAAACTTGCAAAAACATAGAAAAACGCTGTTTTGAACTATTCAAACTGACAAATTCATGTTTCTTTCGTGTGAAACGGCGATTTATGAGAAATGACGATAAAATTGCTGTTTTAAGCTTGCAAAAACATAGAAAAACGCTGTTTTGAACTATTCAAACTGACAAATTCATGTTTCTTTCGTGCGAACGGCGATTTATGAGAAATGACGATAAAATTGCTGTTTTAAACTTGCAAAAACATAGAAAAACGCTGTTTTCAACTATTCAAACTGATAAATTCATGTTTCTTACGTTCCAAACGGTGGATTTTAGTGAAATCACGACATAATTGCTGTTTTAAACTTGCAAAAACATTGAAAAACGCTGTTTTCAACTATTCAAACTGACAAAATCATGTTTCATCCGTGCGAAACGGCGATTTATGAGAAATTACGATAAAATTGCTGTTTTAAACTTGCAAAAACATAGAAAAACGCTGTTTTGAACTATTCAAACTGACAAATTCATGTTTCTTTCGTGTGAAACGGCGATTTATGAGAAATGACGATAAAATTGCTGTTTTCAACTTGCAAAAACATAGAAAAACGCTGTTTTGAACTACTCAAACTGACAAATTCATGTTTCTTCCGTGCGAAACGGCGATTTATGAGAAATTACTATAAAATTGCTGTTTTAAACTTGCAAAAACAAAGAAAAATGCTGTTTTGAACTATTCAAAATGACAAATTCATGTTTCTTTCGTGTGAAACGGCGATTTATGAGAAATGACGATAAAATTGCTGTTTTAAACTTGCAAAAACATAGAAAAACGCTGTTTTGAACTATTCAATCTGACAAATTCATGTTTCTTTCGTGTGAAACGGCGATTTATGAGAAATGACGATAAAATTGCTGTTTTAAACTTGCAAAAACAAAGAAAAACGCTGTTTTGAACTATTCAAACTGACAAATTCATGTTTCTTTCATGCGAAACGGCGATTTATTAGAAATGACGATAAAATTGCTGTTTTAAACTTGCAAAAACATAGAAAAACGCTGTTTTCAACTATTCAAACTGATAAATTCATGTTTCTTACGTTCCAAACGGTGGATTTTTGTGAAATCACGTTAAAATTGCTGTTTTAAACTTGCAAAAACATAGAAAAACGCTGTTTTGAACTATTTAAACTGATAAATTCATGTTTCTTACGTTGGAAACGGTGGATTTTTGTGAAATTACGATAAAATTGCTGTTTGAAACTTGCAAAAACATTGAAAAACGCTGTTTTCAACTATTCAAACTGACAAATTCATGTTTCTTCCGTGCGAAACGGCGATTTATGAGAAATTACGATAAAATTGCTGTTTTAAACTTGCAAAAACATAGAAAAACGCTGTTTTGAACTATTCAAACTGACAAATTCATGTTTCTTTCGTGTGAAACGGCGATTTTTGAGAAATGACGATAAAATTGCTGTTTTAAACTTGCAAAAACATAGAAAAACGCTGTTTTGAACTACTCAAACTGACAAATTCATGTTTCTTCCGTGCGAAACGGCGATTTATGAGAAATTACTATAAAATTGCTGTTTTAAACTTGCAAAAACATAGAAAAACGCTGTTTTCAACTATTCAAACTGATAAATTCATGTTTCTTACGTTGGAAACGGTGGATTTTTGTGAAATCACGATAAAATTGCTGTTTTAAACTTGCAAAAACATTGAAAAACGCTGTTTTCAACTATTCAAACTGACAAATTCATGTTTCTTCCGTGCGAAACGGCGATTTATGAGAAATTACGATAAAATTGCTGTTTTAAACTTGCAAAAACATAGAAAAACGCTGTTTTGAACTATTCAAACTGGCAAATACATGTTTCTTTCGTGTGAAACGGCTAATTATGAGAAATGACGATAAAATTGCTGTTTTAAACTTGCAAAAACATAGAAAAACGCTGTTTTGAACTATTCAAACGGACAAATTCATGTTTCTTTCGTGTGAAACGGCGATTTATGAGAAATGACGAAAAAATTGCTGTTTTAAACTTGCAAAAACATAGAAAAACGCTGTTTTGAACTATTCAATCTGACAAATTCATGTTTCTTTCGTGTGAAACGGCGATTTATGAGAAATGACGATAAAATTGCTGTTTTAAACTTGCAAAAACAAAGAAAAACGCTGTTTTGAACTATTCAAACTGACAAATTCATGATTCTTTCATGCGAAACGGCGATTTATTAGAAATGACGATAAAATTGCTGTTTTAAACTTGCAAAAACATAGAAAAACGCTGTTTTCAACTATTCAAACTGATAAATTCATGTTTCTTACGTTCCAAACGGTGGATTTTTGTGAAATCACGATAAAATTGCTGTTTTAAACTTGCAAAAACATAGAAAAACGCTGTTTTGAACTATTCAAACTGATAAATTCATGTTTCTTACGTTGGAAACGGTGGATTTTTGTGAAATTACGATAAAATTGCTGTTTGAAACTTGCAAAAACATTGAAAAACGCTGTTTTCAACTATTCAAACTGACAAATTCATGTTTCTTCCGTGCGAAACGGCGATTTATGAGAAATTACGATAAAATTGCTGTTTTAAACTTGCAAAAACATAGAAAAACGCTGTTTTGAACTATTCAAACTGACAAATTCATGTTTCTTTCGTGTGAAACGGCGATTTATGAGAAATGACGATAAAATTGCTGTTTTAAACTTGCAAAAACATAGAAAAACGCTGTTTTGAACTACTCAAACTGACAAATTCATGTTTCTTCCGTGCGAAACGGCGATTTATGAGAAATTACTATAAAATTGCTGTTTTAAACTAGCAAAAACAAAGAAAAATGCTGTTTTGAACTATTCAAAATGACAAATACATGTTTCTTCCGTGCGAAACGGCGATTTATGAGAAATTACGATAAAATTGCTGTTTTAAACTTGCAAAAACATAGAAAAAACGCTGTTTTGAACTATTCAAACTGGCAAATTCATGTTTCTTTCGTGTGAAACGGCTAATTATGAGAAATGACGATAAAGTAGCTGTTTTAAACTTGCAAAAACATAGAAAAACGCTGTTTTGAACTATTCAAACGGACAAATTCATGTTTCTTTCGTGTGAAACGGCGATTTATGAGAAATGACGAAAAAATTGCTGTTTTAAACTTGCAAAAACATAGAAAAACGCTGTTTTGAACTATTCAAACTGACAAATTCATGTTTCTTTCGTGCGAAACGGCGATTTATGAGAAATGACGATAAAATTGCTGTTTTAAACTTGCAAAAACATAGGTTAAACGCTGTTTTGCCTATTCAAACTGACAAATTCATGTTTCTTTCGTGTGAAACGGCGATTTATGAGAAATGACGATAAAAATGCTGTTTTAAACTTGCAAAAACATAGAAAAACGCTGTTTTGAACTATTCAAACTGACAAATTCATGTTTCTTTCGTGTGAAACGGCGATTTATGAGAAATGACGATAAAATTGCTGTTTTAAGCTTGCAAAAACATAGAAAAACGCTGTTTTGAACTATTCAAACTGACAAATTCATGTTTCTTTCGTGCGAACGGCGATTTATGAGAAATGACGATAAAATTGCTGTTTTAAACTTGCAAAAACATAGAAAAACGCTGTTTTCAACTATTCAAACTGATAAATTCATGTTTCTTACGTTCCAAACGGTGGATTTTAGTGAAATCACGATAAAATTGCTGTTTTAAACTTGCAAAAACATTGAAAAACGCTGTTTTCAACAATTCAAACTGACAAAATCATGTTTCATCCGTGCGAAACGGCGATTTATGAGAAATTACGATAAAATTGCTGTTTTAAACTTGCAAAAACATAGAAAAACGCTGTTTTGAACTATTCAAACTGACAAATTCATGTTTCTTTCGTGTGAAATGGCGATTTATGAGAAATGACGATAAAATTGCTGTTTTCAACTTGCAAAAACATAGAAAAACGCTGTTTTGAACTACTCAAACTGACAAATTCATGTTTCTTCCGTGCGAAACGGCGATTTATGAGAAATTACTATAAAATTGCTGTTTTAAACTTGCAAAAACAAAGAAAAATGCTGTTTTGAACTATTCAAAATGACAAATTCATGTTTCTTTCGTGTGAAACGGCGATTTATGAGAAATGACGATAAAATTGCTGTTTTAAACTTGCAAAAACATAGAAAAACGCTGTTTTGAACTATTCAATCTGACAAATTCATGTTTCTTTCGTGTGAAACGGCGATTTATGAGAAATGACGATAAAATTGCTGTTTTAAACTTGCAAAAACAAAGAAAAACGCTGTTTTGAACTATTCAAACTGACAAATTCATGTTTCTTTCATGCGAAACGGCGATTTATTAGAAATGACGATAAAATTGCTGTTTTAAACTTGCAAAAACATAGAAAAACGCTGTTTTCAACTATTCAAACTGATAAATTCATGTTTCTTACGTTCCAAACGGTGGATTTTTGTGAAATCACGTTAAAATTGCTGTTTTAAACTTGCAAAAACATAGAAAAACGCTGTTTTGAACTATTTAAACTGATAAATTCATGTTTCTTACGTTGGAAAACGGTGGATTTTTGTGAAATTACGATAAAATTGCTGTTTGAAACTTGCAAAAACATTGAAAAACGCTGTTTTCAACTATTCAAACTGACAAATTCATGTTTCTTCCGTGCGAAACGGCGATTTATGAGAAATTACGATAAAATTGCTGTTTTAAACTTGCAAAAACATAGAAAAACGCTGTTTTGAACTATTCAAACTGACAAATTCATGTTTCTTTCGTGTGAAACGGCGATTTATGAGAAATGACGATAAAATTGCTGTTTTAAACTTGCAAAAACATAGAAAAACGCTGTTTTGAACTACTCAAACTGACAAATTCATGTTTCTTCCGTGCGAAACGGCGATTTATGAGAAATTACTATAAAATTGCTGTTTTAAACTAGCAAAAACAAAGAAAAATGCTGTTTTGAACTATTCAAAATGACAAATACATGTTTCTTCCGTGCGAAACGGCGATTTATGAGAAATTACGATAAAATTGCTGTTTTAAACTTGCAAAAACATAGAAAAACGCTGTTTTGAACTATTCAAACTGGCAAATTCATGTTTCTTTCGTGTGAAACGGCTAATTATGAGAAATGACGATAAAGTTGCTGTTTTAAACTTGCAAAAACATAGAAAAACGCTGTTTTGAACTATTCAAACGGACAAATTCATGTTTCTTTCGTGTGAAACGGCGATTTATGAGAAATGACGATAAAAATGCTGTTTTAAACTTGCAAAAACATAGAAAAACGCTGTTTTGAACTATTCAAACTGACAAATTCATGTTTCTTTCGTGTGAAACGGCGATTTATGAGAAATGACGATAAAATTGCTGTTTTAAGCTTGCAAAAACATAGAAAAACGCTGTTTTGAACTATTCAAACTGACAAATTCATGTTTCTTTCGTGCGAACGGCGATTTATGAGAAATGACGATAAAATTGCTGTTTTAAACTTGCAAAAACATAGAAAAACGCTGTTTTCAACTATTCAAACTGATAAATTCATGTTTCTTACGTTCCAAACGGTGGATTTTAGTGAAATCACGATAAAATTGCTGTTTTAAACTTGCAAAAAACATTGAAAAACGCTGTTTTCAACTATTCAAACTGACAAAATCATGTTTCATCCGTGCGAAACGGCGATTTATGAGAAATTACGATAAAATTGCTGTTTTAAACTTGCAAAAACATAGAAAAAACGCTGTTTTGAACTATTCAAACTGACAAATTCATGTTTCTTTCGTGTGAAACGGCGATTTATGAGAAATGACGATAAAATTGCTGTTTTCAACTTGCAAAAACATAGAAAAACGCTGTTTTGAACTACTCAAACTGACAAATTCATGTTTCTTCCGTGCGAAACGGCGATTTATGAGAAATTACTATAAAATTGCTGTTTTAAACTTGCAAAAACAAAGAAAAATGCTGTTTTGAACTATTCAAAATGACAAATTCATGTTTCTTTCGTGTGAAACGGCGATTTATGAGAAATGACGATAAAATTGCTGTTTTAAACTTGCAAAAACATAGAAAAACGCTGTTTTGAACTATTCAATCTGACAAATTCATGTTTCTTTCGTGTGAAACGGCGATTTATGAGAAATGACGATAAAATTGCTGTTTTAAACTTGCAAAAACAAAGAAAAACGCTGTTTTGAACTATTCAAACTGACAAATTCATGTTTCTTTCATGCGAAACGGCGATTTATTAGAAATGACGATAAAATTGCTGTTTTAAACTTGCAAAAACATAGAAAAACGCTGTTTTCAACTATTCAAACTGATAAATTCATGTTTCTTACGTTCCAAACGGTGGATTTTTGTGAAATCACGTTAAAATTGCTGTTTTAAACTTGCAAAAACATAGAAAAACGCTGTTTTGAACTATTTAAACTGATAAATTCATGTTTCTTACGTTGGAAACGGTGGATTTTTGTGAAATTACGATAAAATTGCTGTTTGAAACTTGCAAAAACATTGAAAAACGCTGTTTTCAACTATTCAAACTGACAAATTCATGTTTCTTCCGTGCGAAACGGCGATTTATGAGAAATTACGATAAAATTGCTGTTTTAAAACTTGCAAAAACATAGAAAAAACGCTGTTTTGAACTATTCAAACTGACAAATTCATGTTTCTTTCGTGTGAAACGGCGATTTTTGAGAAATGACGATAAAATTGCTGTTTTAAACTTGCAAAAACATAGAAAAACGCTGTTTTGAACTACTCAAACTGACAAATTCATGTTTCTTCCGTGCGAAACGGCGATTTATGAGAAATTACTATAAAATTGCTGTTTTAAACTTGCAAAAACATAGAAAAACGCTGTTTTCAACTATTCAAACTGATAAATTCATGTTTCTTACGTTGGAAACGGTGGATTTTTGTGAAATCACGATAAAATTGCTGTTTTAAACTTGCAAAAACATTGAAAAACGCTGTTTTTTCAACTATTCAAACTGACAAATTCATGTTTCTTCCGTGCGAAACGGCGATTTATGAGAAATTACGATAAAATTGCTGTTTTAAACTTGCAAAAACATAGAAAAACGCTGTTTTGAAATATTCAAACTGGCAAATACATGTTTCTTTCGTGTGAAACGGCTAATTATGAGAAATGACGATAAAATTGCTGTTTTAAACTTGCAAAAACATAGAAAAACGCTGTTTTGAACTATTCAAACGGACAAATTCATGTTTCTTTCGTGTGAAACGGCGATTTATGAGAAAATGACGAAAAAATTGCTGTTTAAACTTGCAAAAACATAGAAAAAACGCTGTTTTGAACTATTCAATCTGACAAATTCATGTTTCTTTCGTGTGAAACGGCGATTTATGAGAAATGACGATAAAATTGCTGTTTTAAACTTGCAAAAACAAAGAAAAACGCTGTTTTGAACTATTCAAACTGACAAATTCATGATTCTTTCATGCGAAACGGCGATTTATTAGAAATGACGATAAAATTGCTGTTTTAAACTTGCAAAAACATAGAAAAAACGCTGTTTTCAACTATTCAACTGATAAATTCATGTTTCTTACGTTCCAAACGGTGGATTTTTGTGAAATCACGATAAAATTGCTGTTTTAAACTTGCAAAAACATAGAAAAACGCTGTTTTGAACTATTCAAACTGATAAATTCATGTTTCTTACGTTGGAAACGGTGGATTTTTGTGAAATTACGATAAAATTGCTGTTTGAAACTTGCAAAAACATTGAAAAACGCTGTTTTCAACTATTCAAACTGACAAATTCATGTTCTTTCTTCCGTGCGAAACGGCGATTTATGAGAAATTACGATAAAAATTGCTGTTTTAAACTTGCAAAAAACATAGAAAAACGCTGTTTTGAAACTATTCAAACTGACAAATTCATGTTTCTTTCGTGTGAAACGGCGATTTATGAGAAATGACGATAAAATTGCTGTTTTAAACTTGCAAAAACATAGAAAACGCTGTTTTGAACTACTCAAACTGACAAATTCATGTTTCTTCCGTGCGAAACGGCGATTTATGAGAAATTACTATAAAATTGCTGTTTTAAACTAGCAAAAACAAAGAAAAATGCTGTTTTGAACTATTCAAAATGACAAATACATGTTTCTTCCGTGCGAAACGGCGATTTATGAGAAATTACGATAAAATTGCTGTTTTAACACTTGCAAAAAACATAGAAAAACGCTGTTTTGAACTATTCAAACTGGCAAATTCATGTTTCTTTCGTGTGAAACGGCTAATTATGAGAAATGACGATAAAGTTGCTGTTTTAAACTTGCAAAAACATAGAAAAAACGCTGTTTTGAACTATTCAAACGGACAAATTCATGTTTCTTTTCGTGTGAAACGGCGATTTATGAGAAATGACGAAAAAATTGCTGTTTTAAACTTGCAAAAACATAGAAAAAAACGCTGTTTTGAACTATTCAAACTGACAAATTCATGTTTCTTTCGTGCGAAACGGCGATTTATGAGAAATGACGATAAAATTGCTGTTTTAAACTTGCAAAAACATAGGTTAAACGCTGTTTTTGCCTATTCAAACTGACAAATTCATGTTTCTTTCGTGTGAAACGGCGATTTATGAGAAATGACGATAAAAATGCTGTTTTAAACTTGCAAAAACATAGAAAAACGCTGTTTTGAACTATTCAAACTGACAAATTCATGTTTCTTTCGAAACGGCGATTTATGAGAAATGACGATAAAATTGCTGTTTTAAGCTTGCAAAAACATAGAAAAACGCTGTTTTGAACTATTCAAACTGACAAATTCATGTTTCTTTCGTGCGAACGGCGATTTATGAGAAATGACGATAAAATTGCTGTTTTAAACTTGCAAAAACATAGAAAAACGCTGTTTTCAACTATTCAAACTGATAAATTCATGTTTCTTACGTTCCAAACGGTGGATTTTAGTGAAATCACGATAAAATTGCTGTTTTAAACTTGCAAAAACATTGAAAAACGCTGTTTTCAACTATTCAAACTGACAAAATCATGTTTCATCCGTGCGAAACGGCGATTTATGAGAAATTACGATAAAATTGCTGTTTTAAACTTGCAAAAACATAGAAAAACGCTGTTTTGAACTATTCAAACTGACAAATTCATGTTTCTTTCGTGTGAAACGGCGATTTATGAGAAATGACGATAAAATTGCTGTTTTCAACTTGCAAAAACATAGAAAAACGCTGTTTTGAACTACTCAAACTGACAAATTCATGTTTCTTCCGTGCGAAACGGCGATTTATGAGAAATTACTATAAAATTGCTGTTTTAAACTTGCAAAAACAAAGAAAAATGCTGTTTTGAACTATTCAAAATGACAAATTCATGTTTCTTTCGTGTGAAACGGCGATTTATGAGAAATGACGATAAAATTGCTGTTTTAAACTTGCAAAAACATAGAAAAACGCTGTTTTGAACTATTCAATCTGACAAATTCATGTTTCTTTCGTGTGAAACGGCGATTTATGAGAAATGACGATAAAATTGCTGTTTTAAACTTGCAAAAACAAAGAAAAACGCTGTTTTGAACTATTCAAACTGACAAATTCATGTTTCTTTCATGCGAAACGGCGATTTATTAGAAATGACGATAAAATTGCTGTTTTAAACTTGCAAAAACATAGAAAAACGCTGTTTTCAACTATTCAAACTGATAAATTCATGTTTCTTACGTTCCAAACGGTGGATTTTTGTGAAATCACGTTAAAATTGCTGTTTTAAACTTGCAAAAACATAGAAAAACGCTGTTTTGAACTATTTAAACTGATAAATTCATGTTTCTTACGTTGGAAACGGTGGATTTTTGTGAAATTACGATAAAATTGCTGTTTGAAACTTGCAAAAACATTGAAAAACGCTGTTTTCAACTATTCAAACTGACAAATTCATGTTTCTTCCGTGCGAAACGGCGATTTATGAGAAATTACGATAAAATTGCTGTTTTAAACTTGCAAAAACATAGAAAAACGCTGTTTGAACTATTCAAACTGACAAATTCATGTTTCTTTCGTGTGAAACGGCGATTTTTGAGAAATGACGATAAAATTGCTGTTTTAAACTTGCAAAAACATAGAAAAACGCTGTTTTGAACTACTCAAACTGACAAATTCATGTTTCTTCCGTGCGAAACGGCGATTTATGAGAAATTACTATAAAATTGCTGTTTTAAACTTGCAAAAACATAGAAAAACGCTGTTTTCAACTATTCAAACTGATAAATTCATGTTTCTTACGTTGGAAACGGTGGATTTTTGTGAAATCACGATAAAATTGCTGTTTTAAACTTGCAAAAACATTGAAAAACGCTGTTTTCAACTATTCAAACTGACAAATTCATGTTTCTTCCGTGCGAAACGGCGATTTATGAGAAATTACGATAAAATTGCTGTTTTAAACTTGCAAAAACATAGAAAAACGCTGTTTTGAACTATTCAAACTGGCAAATACATGTTTCTTTCGTGTGAAACGGCTAATTATGAGAAATGACGATAAAATTGCTGTTTTAAACTTGCAAAAACATAGAAAAACGCTGTTTTGAACTATTCAAACGGACAAATTCATGTTTCTTTCGTGTGAAACGGCGATTTATGAGAAATGACGAAAAAATTGCTGTTTTAAACTTGCAAAAACATAGAAAAACGCTGTTTTGAACTATTCAAACTGACAAATTCATGTTTCTTTCGTGCGAAACAGCGATTTATGAGAAATGACGATAAAATTGCTGTTTTAAACTTGCAAAAACATAGGTTAAACGCTGTTTTGCCTATTCAAACTGACAAATTCATGTTTCTTTCGTGTGAAACGGCGATTTATGAGAAATGACGATAAAATTGCTGTTTTAAACTTGCAAAAACATAGAAAAACGCTGTTTTGAACTATTCAAACTGACAAATTCATGTTTCTTTCGTGTGAAACGGCGATTTATGAGAAATGACGATAAAATTGCTGTTTTAAGCTTGCAAAAACATAGAAAAACGCTGTTTTGAACTATTCAAACTGACAAATTCATGTTTCTTTCGTGCGAACGGCGATTTATGAGAAATGACGGTAAAATTGCTGTATTAAACTTGCAAAAACATAGAAAAACGCTGTTTTCAACTATTCAAACTGATAAATTCATGTTTCTTACGTTCCAAACGGTGGATTTTAGTGAAATCACGATAAAATTGCTGTTTTAAACTTGCAAAAACATTGAAAAACGCTGTTTTCAACTATTCAAACTGACAAAATCATGTTTCTTCCGTGCGAAACGGCGATTTATGAGAAATTACGATAAAATTGCTGTTTTAAACTTGCAAAAACATAGAAAAACGCTGTTTTGAACTATTCAAACTGACAAATTCATGTTTCTTTCGTGTGAAACGGCGATTTATGAGAAATGACGATAAAATTGCTGTTTTCAACTTGCAAAAACATAGAAAAACGCTGTTTTGAACT
Source organism: Poecilus cupreus (assembly GCA_963942605.1). Lineage (NCBI taxonomy): Eukaryota > Metazoa > Arthropoda > Insecta > Coleoptera > Carabidae > Poecilus > Poecilus cupreus. Next base: position 110,142 of record CAWWDY010001822.1, read on the forward strand.
ACTCAAACTGACAAATTCATGTTTCTTCCGTGCGAAACGGCGATTTATGAGAAATTACTATAAAATTGCTGTTTTAAACTTGCAAAAACAAAGAAAAATGCTGTTTTGAACTATTCAAACTGACAAATTCATGTTTCTTTCGTGTGAAACGGCGATTTATGAGAAATGACGATAAAATTGCTGTTTTAAACTTGCAAAAACATAGAAAAACGCTGTTTTGAACTATTCAATCTGACAAATTCATGTTTCTTTCGTGTGAAACGGCGATTTATGAGAAATGACGATAAAATTGCTGTTTTAAACTTGCAAAAACAAAGAAAAACGCTGTTTTGAACTATTCAAACTGACAAATTCATGTTTCTTTCATGCGAAACGGCGATTTATTAGAAATGACGATAAAATTGCTGTTTTAAACTTGCAAAAACATAGAAAAACGCTGTTTTCAACTATTCAAACTGATAAATTCATGTTTCTTACGTTCCAAACGGTGGATTTTTGTGAAATCACGTTAAAATTGCTGTTTTAAACTTGCAAAAACATAGAAAAACGCTGTTTTGAACTATTTAAACTGATAAATTCATGTTTCTTACGTTGGAAACGGTGGATTTTTGTGAAATTACGATAAAATTGCTGTTTGAAACTTGCAAAAACATTGAAAAACGCTGTTTTCAACTATTCAAACTGATAAATTCATGTTTCTTACGTTCCAAACGGTGGATTTTTGTGAAATCACGTTAAAATTGCTGTTTTAAACTTGCAAAAACATAGAAAAACGCTGTTTTGAACTATTTAAACTGATAAATTCATGTTTCTTACGTTGGAAACGGTGGATTTTTGTGAAATTACGATAAAATTGCTGTTTGAAACTTGCAAAAACATTGAAAAACGCTGTTTTCAACTATTCAAACTGACAAATTCATGTTTCTTCCGTGCGAAACGGCGATTTATGAGAAATTACGATAAAATTGCTGTTTTAAACTTGCAAAAACATAGAAAAACGCTGTTTTGAACTATTCAAACTGACAAATTCATGTTTCTTTCGTGTGAAACGGCGATTTTTGAGAAATGACGATAAAATTGCTGTTTTAAACTTGCAAAAACATAGAAAAACGCTGTTTTGAACTACTCAAACTGACAAATTCATGTTTCTTCCGTGCGAAACGGCGATTTATGAGAAATTACTATAAAATTGCTGTTTTAAACTTGCAAAAACATAGAAAAACGCTGTTGTCAACTATTCAAACTGATAAATTCATGTTTCTTACGTTGGAAACGGTGGATTTTTGTGAAATCACGATAAAATTGCTGTTTTAAACTTGCAAAAACATTGAAAAACGCTGTTTTCAACTATTCAAACTGACAAATTCATGTTTCTTCCGTGCGAAACGGCGATTTATGAGAAATTACGATAAAATTGCTGTTTTAAACTTGCAAAAACATAGAAAAACGCTGTTTTGAACTATTCAAACTGGCAAATACATGTTTCTTTCGTGTGAAACGGCTAATTATGAGAAATGACGATAAAATTGCTGTTTTAAACTTGCAAAAACATAGAAAAACGCTGTTTTGAACTATTCAAACGGACAAATTCATGTTTCTTTCGTGTGAAACGGCGATTTATGAGAAATGACGAAAAAATTGCTGTTTTAAACTTGCAAAAACATAGAAAAACGCTGTTTTGAACTATTCAAACTGACAAATTCATGTTTCTTTCGTGCGAAACAGCGATTTATGAGAAATGACGATAAAATTGCTGTTTTAAACTTGCAAAAACATAGGTTAAACGCTGTTTTGCCTATTCAAACTGACAAATTCATGTTTCTTTCGTGTGAAACGGCGATTTATGAGAAATGACGATAAAATTGCTGTTTTAAACTTGCAAAAACATAGAAAAACGCTGTTTTGAACTATTCAAACTGACAAATTCATGTTTCTTTCGTGTGAAACGGCGATTTATGAGAAATGACGATAAAATTGCTGTTTTAAGCTTGCAAAAACATAGAAAAACGCTGTTTTGAACTATTCAAACTGACAAATTCATGTTTCTTTCGTGCGAACGGCGATTTATGAGAAATGACGGTAAAATTGCTGTTTTAAACTTGCAAAAACATAGAAAAACGCTGTTTTCAACTATTCAAACTGATAAATTCATGTTTCTTACGTTCCAAACGGTGGATTTTAGTGAAATCACGATAAAATTGCTGTTTTAAACTTGCAAAAACATTGAAAAACGCTGTTTTCAACTATTCAAACTGACAAAATCATGTTTCTTCCGTGCGAAACGGCGATTTATGAGAAATTACGATAAAATTGCTGTTTTAAACTTGCAAAAACATAGAAAAACGCTGTTTTGAACTATTCAAACTGACAAATTCATGTTTCTTTCGTGTGAAACGGCGATTTATGAGAAATGACGATAAAATTGCTGTTTTCAACTTGCAAAAACATAGAAAAACGCTGTTTTGAACTACTCAAACTGACAAATTCATGTTTCTTCCGTGCGAAACGGCGATTTATGAGAAATTACTATAAAATTGCTGTTTTAAACTTGCAAAAACAAAGAAAAATGCTGTTTTGAACTATTCAAACTGACAAATTCATGTTTCTTTCGTGTGAAACGGCGATTTATGAGAAATGACGATAAAATTGCTGTTTTAAACTTGCAAAAACATAGAAAAACGCTGTTTTGAACTATTCAAACTGACAAATTCATGTTTCTTTCGTGCGAAACGGCGATTTATGATAAATGACGATAAAATTGCTGTTTTAAACTTGCAAAAACATAGAAAAACGCTGTTTTGAACTATTCAAACTGACAAATTCATGTTTCTTTCGTGCGAAACGGCGATTTATGAGAAATGACGATAAAATTGCTGTTTTAAACTTGCAAAAACATAGAAAAACGCTGTTTTGAACTATTCAAACTGATAAATTCATGCTTCTTACTTTGGAAACGGTGGATTTTTGTGAAATCACGATAAAATTGCTGTTTTAAACTTGCAAAAACATTGAAAAACGCTGTTTTCAACTATTCAAAATGACAAATTCATGTTTCTTCCGTGCGAAACGGCGATTTATGAGAAATTACGATAAAATTGCTGTTTTAAACTTGCAAAAACATAGAAAAACGCTGTTTTGAACTACTCAAACTGACAAATTCATGTTTCTTCCGTGCGAAACGGCGATTTATGAGAAATTACTATAAAATTGCTGTTATAAACTTGCAAAAACATAGAAAAACGCTGTTTTGAACTATTCAAACTGACAAATTCATGTTTCTTTCGTGTGAAACGGCGATTTATGAGAAATGACGATAAAATTGCTGTTTTAAACTTGCAAAAACATAGAAAAACGCTGTTTTGAACTATTCAAACTGACAAATTCATGTTTCATACGTGTGAAACGGCGATTTATGAGAAATGACGATAAAATTGCTGTTTTAAACTTGCAAAAACATAGAAAAACGCTGTTTTGAACTATTCAAACTGACAAATTCATGTTTCTTTCGTGCGAAACGGCGATTTATGAGTAATGACGATAAAATTGCTGTTTTAAACTTGCAAAAACATAGAAAAACGCAGTTTTCAACTATTCAAACTGATAAATTCATGTTTCTTACGTTCCAAACGGTGGATTTTTGTGAAATCACGATAAAATTGCTGTTTTATACTTGCAAAAACATAGAAAAACGCTGTTTTCAACTATTCAAACTGACAAATTCATGTTTCTTTCGTGCGAAACGGCGATTTATGATAAATGACGATAAAATTGCTGTTTTAAACTTGCAAAAACATAGAAAAACGCTGTTTTGAACTATTCAAACTGACAAATTCATGTTTCTTTCGTGCGAAACGGCGATTTATGAGAAATGACGATAAAATTGCTGTTTTAAATTTGCAAAAACATAGAAAAACGCTGTTTTGAACTATTCAAACTGACAAATTCCTGTTTCTTTCGTGCGAAACGGCGATTTATGAGTAATGACGATAAAATTGCTGTTTTAAACTTGCAAAAACATAGAAAAACGCAGTTTTCAACTATTCAAACAGATAAATTCATGTTTCTTACGTTCCAAACGGTGGATTTTTGTGAAATCACGATAAAATTGCTGTTTTATACTTGCAAAAACATTGAAAAACGCTGTTTTCAACTATTCAAACTGACTAATTCATGTTTCTTTCGTGCGAAACGGCGATTTATGAGAAATTACGATAAAATTGCTGTTTTAAACTTGCAAAAACATAGAAAAACGCTGTTTTGAACTATTCAAACTGACAAATTCATGTTTCTTTCGTGTGAAACGGCGATTTATGAGAAATGACGATAAAATTGCTGTTTTAAGCTTGCAAAAACATAGAAAAACGCTGTTTTGAACTATTCAAACTGACAAATTCATGTTTCTTTCGTGCGAACGGCGATTTATGAGAAATGACGATAAAATTGCTGTTTTAAACTTGCAAAAACATAGAAAAACGCTGTTTTCAACTATTCAAACTGATAAATTCATGTTTCTTACGTTCCAAACGGTGGATTTTAGTGAAATCACGATAAAATTGCTGTTTTAAACTGGCAAAAACATTGAAAAACGCTGTTTTCTACTATTCAAACTGACAAAATCATGTTTCTTCCGTGCGAAACAGCGATTTATGAGAAATTACAATTAAATTGCTGTTTTAAACTTGCAAAAACATAGAAAAACGCTGTTTTGAACTATTCAAACTGACAAATTCATGTTTCTTTCGTGTGAAAAGGCGATTTATGAGAAACGACGATAAAATTGCTGTTTTCAACTTGCAAAAACATAGAAAAACGCTGTTTTGAACTACTCAAACTGACAAATTCATGTTTCTTCCGTGCGAAACGGCGATTTATGAAAAAATACTATAAAATTGCAGTTTTAAACTTGCAAAAACATAGAAAAACGCTGTTTTGAACTATTCAAACTGACAAATTCATGTTTCTTACGTGTGAAACCGCGATTTATGAGAAATGACGATAAAATTGCTGTTTTAAACTTGCAAAAACATAGAAAAACGCTGTTTTGAACTATTCAAACTGACAAATTCATGTTTCTTTCGTGCGAAACGGCGATTTATGAGAAATGACGATAAAATTGCTGTTTTAAACTTGCAAAAACATAGAAAAACGCTGTTTTCAACTATTCAAACTGATAAATTCATGTTTCTTACGTTCCAAACGGTGGATTTTTGTAAAATCACGATAAAATTGCTGTTTTATACTTGCAAAAACATTGAAAAACGCTGTTTTCAACTATTCAAACTGACTAATTCATGTTTGTGCGAAACGGCGATTTATGAGAAATGACGATAAAATTGCTGTTTTAAACTTGCAAAAACATAGAAAAACGCTGTTTTGAACTATTCAAACTGATAAATTCATGCTTCTTACGTTGGAAACGGTGGATTTTTGTGAAATCACGATAAAATTGCTGTTTTAAACTTGCAAAAACATTGAAAAACGCTGTTTTCAACTATTCAAAATGACAAATTCATGTTTCTTCCGTGCGAAACGGCGATTTATGAGAAATTACGATAAAATTGCTGTTTTAAACTTGCAAAAACATAGAAAAACGCTGTTTTGAACTATTCAAACTGACAAATTCATGTTTCTTTTGTGTGAAACGGCGATTTATGTGAAATGACGATAAAATTGCTGTTTTAAACTTGCAAAAACATAGAAAAACGCTGTTTTGAACTACTCATACTGACAAATTCATGTTTCTTCCGTGCGAAACGGCGATTTATGAGAAATTACTATAAAATTGCTGTTATTAACTTGCAAAAACATAGAAAAACGCTGTTTTGAACTACTCAAACTGACAAATTCATGTTTCTTCCGTGCGAAACGGCGATTTATGAGAAATTACTATAAAATTGCTGTTTTAAACTTGCAAAAACATAGAAAAACGCTGTTTTGAACTATTCAAACTGACAAATTCATGTTTCTTTCGTGAGAAACGGCGATTTATGAGAAATGACGATAAAATTGCTGTTTTAAACTTGCAAAAACATAGAAAAACGCTGTTTTTAACTATTCAAACTGATAAATTCATGTTTCTTACGTTCCAAACGGTGGATTTTTGTGAAATCACGATAAAATTGCTGTTTTAAACTTGCAAAAACATTGAAAAACGCTGTTTTCAACTATTCAAACTGACAAATTCATGTTTCTTCCGTGCGAAACGGCGATTTATGAGAAATTACGATAAAATTGCTGTTTTAAACTTGCAAAAACATAAAAAAACGCAGTTTTGAACTATTCAAACTGACAAATTCATGTTTCTTTCGTGTGAAACGGCGATTTATGAGAAATGACGATAAAATTGCTGTTTTAAACTTGCAAAAACATAGAAAAACGCTGTTTTGAACTACTCAAACTGACAAATTCATGTTTCTTCCTTGCGAAACGGCGATTTATGATAAATGACGATAAAATTGCTGTTTTAAACTTGCAAAAACATAGAAAAACGCTGTTTTGAACTATTCAAACTGACAAATTCATGTTTCTTTCGTGTGAAACGGCGATTTATGAGAAATGACGACAAAATTGCTGTTTTAAACTTTGCAAAAACCTAGAAAAACGCTGTTTTGAACTATTCAAACTGACAAATTCATGTTTCTTTCGTGCGAAACGGCGATTTATGAGAAATGACGATAAAATTGCTGTTTGAAACTTGCATAAACATAGAAAAACGCTGTTTTCAACTATTCAAACTAATAAATTCATGTTTCTTACGTTGGAAACGGTGGATTTTTGTGAAATCACGATAAAATTGCTGTTTTAAACTTGCAAAAACATTGAAAAACGCTGTTTTCAACTATTTAAACTGACAAATTCATGTTTCTTCCGTGCGAAACGGCGATTTATGAGAAATTGCGATAAAATTGCTGTTTTAAACTTGCAAAAACATAGAAAAACGCTGTTTTGAACTACTCAAACTGACAAATTCATGTTTCTTCCGTGCGAAACGGCGATTTATGAGAAATTACTATAAAATTGCTGTTATAAACTTGCAAAAACATTGAAAAACGCTGTTTTGAACTATTCAAACTGACAAATTCATGTTTCTTTCGTGTGAAACGGCGATTTATGAGAAATGACGATAAAATTGCTGTTTTAAACTTGCAAAAACATAGAAAAACGCTGTTTTGAACTATTCAAACTGATAAATTCATGTTTCTTACGTTGGAAACGGTGGATTTTTGTGAAATCACGATAAAATTGCTGTTTTATACTTGCAAAAACATAGAAAAACGCTGTTTTGAACTATTCAAACTGACAAATTCATGTTTCTTTCGTGCGAAACGGCGAATTATGAGAAATGACGATAAAATTGCTGTTTTAAACTTGCAAAAACATAGAAAAACGCAGTTTTCAACTATTCAAACTGATAAATTCATGTTTCTTACGTTCCAAACGGTGGATTTTTGTGAAATCGCGATAAAATTGCTGTTTTATACTTGCAAAAACATAGAAAAACGCTGTTTTCAAATATTCAAACTGACAAATTCATGTTTCTTTCGTGCGAAACGGCGATTTATGATAAATGACGATAAAATTGCTGTTTTAAACTTGCAAAAACATAGATAAACGCTGTTTTGAACTATTCAAACTGACAAATTCATGTTTCTTTCGTGCAAAACGGCGATTTATGAGAAATGACGATAAAATTGCTGTTTTAAACTTGCAAAAACATAGAAAAACGCTGTTTTGAACTATTCAAACTGACAAATTCATGTTTCTTTCGTGCGAAACGGCGATTTATGAGAAATGACGATAAAATTGCTGTTTTAAACTTGCAAAAACATAGAAAAACGCTGTTTTGAACTATTCAAACTGACAAATTCATGTTTCTTACGTGTGAAACGGCGATTTATGAGAAATGACGATAAAATTGCTGTTTTAAACTTGCAAAAACATAGAAAAACGCTGTTTTGAACTATTCAAACTAACAAATTCATGTTTCTTTCGTGCGAAACGGCGATTTATGAGAAATGACGATAAAATTGCTGTTTTAAACTTGCAAAAACATAGAAAAACGCAGTTTTCAACTATTCAAACTGATAAATTCATGTTTCTTACGTTCCAAACGGTGGATTTTTGTGAAATCACGATAAAATTGCTGTTTTATACTTGCAAAAACATTGAAAAACGCTGTTTTCAACTATTCATACTGACTAATTCATGTTTCTTTCGTGCGAAACGGCGATTTATGAGAAATTACGATAAAATTGCTGTTTTAAACTTGCAAAAACATAGAAAAACGCTGTTTTAAACTATTCAAACTGACAAATTCATGTTTCTTTCGTGTGAAACGGCGATTTATGAGAAATGACGATAAAATTGCTGTTTTAAGCTTGCAAAAACATAGAAAAACGCTGTTTTGAACTATTCAAACTGACAAATTCATGTTTCTTTCGTGCGAACGGCGATTTATGAGAAATGACGATAAAATTGCTGTTTTAAACTTGCAAAAACATAGAAAAACGCAGTTTTCAACTATTCAAACTGATAAATTCATGTTTCTTACGTTCCAAACGGTGGATTTTTGTGAAATAACGATAAAATTGCTGTTTTATACTTGCAAAAACATAGAAAAACGCTGTTTTCAACTATTCAAACTGACAAATTCATGTTTCTTTCGTGCGAAACGGCGATTTATGATAAATGACGATAAAATTGCTGTTTTAAACTTGCAAAAACATAGAAAAACGCTGTTTTGAACTATTCAAACTGACAAATTCATGTTTCTTTCGTGCGAAACGGCGATTTATGAGAAATGACGATAAAATTGCTGTTTTAAATTTGCAAAAACATAGAAAAACGCTGTTTTGAACTATTCAAACTGACAAATTCATGTTTCTTTCGTGCGAAACGGCGATTTATGAGTAATGACGATAAAATTGCTGTTTTAAACTTGCAAAAACATAGAAAAACGCAGTTTTCAACTATTCAAACTGATAAATTCATGTTTCTTACGTTCCAAACGGTGGATTTTTGTGAAATCACGATAAAATTGCTGTTTTATACTTGCAAAAACATTGAAAAACGCTGTTTTCAACTATTCAAACTGACTAATTCATGTTTCTTTCGTGCGAAACGGCGATTTATGAGAAATTACGATAAAATTGCTGTTTTAAACTTGCAAAAACATAGAAAAACGCTGTTTTGAACTATTCAAACTGACAAATTCATGTTTCTTTCGTGTGAAACGGCGATTTATGAGAAATGACGATAAAATTGCTGTTTTAAGCTTGCAAAAACATAGAAAAACGCTGTTTTGAACTATTCAAACTGACAAATTCATGTTTCTTTCGTGCGAACGGCGATTTATGAGAAATAACGATAAAATTGCTGTTTTAAACTTGCAAAAACATAGAAAAACGCTGTTTTCAACTATTCAAACTGATAAATTCATGTTTCTTACGTTCCAAACGGTGGATTTTAGTGAAATCACGATAAAATTGCTGTTTTAAACTGGCAAAAACATTGAAAAACGCTGTTTTCAACTATTCAAACTGACAAAATCATGTTTCTTCCGTGCGAAACGGCGATTTATGAGAAATTACAATTAAATTGCTGTTTTAAACTTGCAAAAACATAGAAAAACGCTGTTTTGAACTATTCAAACTGACAAATTCATGTTTCTTTCGTGCGAAACGGCGATTTATGAGAAATGACGATAAAATTGCTGTTTTAAACTTGCAAAAACATAGAAAAACGCTGTTTTGAACTATTCAAACTGACAAATTCATGTTTCTTTCGTGCGAAACGGCGATTTATGAGAAATGACGATAAAATTGCTGTTTTAAACTTGCAAAAACATAGAAAAACGCTGTTTTGAACTATTCAAACTGACAAATTCATGTTTCTTACGTGTGAAACGGCGATTTATGAGAAATGACGATAAAATTGCTGTTTTAAACTTGCAAAAACATAGAAAAACGCTGTTTTGAACTATTCAAACTAACAAATTCATGTTTCTTTCGTGCGAAACGGCGATTTATGAGAAATGACGATAAAATTGCTGTTTTAAACTTGCAAAAACATAGAAAAACGCAGTTTTCAACTATTCAAACTGATAAATTCATGTTTCTTACGTTTCAAACGGTGGATTTTTGTGAAATCACGATAAAATTGCTGTTTTATACTTGCAAAAACATAGAAAAACGCTGTTTTCAACTATTCAAACTGACAAATTCATGTTTCTTTCGTGCGAAACGGCGATTTATGAGAAATTACGATAAAATTGCTGTTTTAAACTTGCAAAAACATAGAAAAACGCTGTTTTGAACTATTCAAACTGACAAATTCATGTTTCTTTCGTGTGAAACGGCGATTTATGAGAAATGACGATAAAATTGCTGTTTTAAGCTTCCAAAAACATAGAAAAACGCTGTTTTGAACTATTCAAACTGACAAATTCATGTTTCTTTCGTGCGAACGGCGATTTATGAGAAATGACGATAAAATTGCTGTTTTAAACTTACAAAAACATAGAAAAACGCAGTTTTCAACTATTCAAACTGATAAATTCATGTTTCTTACGTTCCAAACGGTGGATTTTTGTGAAATCACGATAAAATTGCTGTTTTATACTTGCAAAAACATAGAAAAACGCTGTTTTCAACTATTCAAACTGACAAATTCATGTTTCTTTCGTGCGAAACGGCGATTTATGATAAATGACGATAAAATTGCTGTTTTAAACTTGCAAAAACATAGAAAAACGCTGTTTTGAACTATTCAAACTGACAAATTCATGTTTCTTTCGTGCGAAACGGCGATTTATGAGAAATGACGATAAAATTGCTGTTTTAAACTTGCAAAAACATAGAAAAACGCTGTTTTGAACTATTCAAACTGACAAATTCATGTTTCTTTCGTGCGAAACGGCGATTTATGAGTAATGACGATAAAATTGCTGTTTTAAACTTGCAAAAACATAGAAAAACGCAGTTTTCAACTATTCAAACTGATAAATTCATGTTTCTTACGTTCCAAACGGTGGATTTTTGTGAAATCACGATAAAATTGCTGTTTTATACTTGCAAAAACATTGAAAAACGCTGTTTTCAACTATTCAAACTGACTAATTCATGTTTCTTTCGTGCGAAACGGCGATTTATGAGAAATTACGATAAAATTGCTGTTTTAAACTTGCAAAAACATAGAAAAACGCTGTTTTGAACTATTCAAACTGACAAATTCATGTTTCTTTCGTGTGAAACGGCGATTTATGAGAAATGACGATAAAATTGCTGTTTTAAGCTTGCAAAAACATAGAAAAACGCTGTTTTGAACTATTCAAACTGACAAATTCATGTTTCTTTCGTGCGAACGGCGATTTATGAGAAATGACGATAAAATTGCTGTTTTAAACTTGCAAAAACATAGAAAAACGCTGTTTTGAACTATTCAAACTGACAAATTCATGTTTCTTTCGTGTGAAACGGCGATTTATGAGAAATGACGATAAAATTGCTGTTTTCAACTTGCAAAAACATAGAAAAAC
>CAWWDY010001825.1:0-44647 GCA_963942605.1 Poecilus cupreus
AAAAACAGCATTTTGTATGTTTTTGCAAGCTGAAAAGAGCTATTTTATCTTGATTTTGCAAACATAAGCCATTACACACAACATATACATGAATATTACAGTTTAAATACTTGAAAACGGCGGTTTGTATGCTTTTGCATGCTTCAAACAGCAATTTTATCTTGATTTTACCAACATTACCTATTATACAGGAAAGAAACATGAATATGACAATTTAAATACTTGAAACAGCATTTTGTATGTTTTTGCAAGCTGAAAACAGATATTTTATCTTGATTTTGCAAACATAAGACATTACACACTACATATACATGAATATGACAGTTTAAATACTTGAAAACGGTGTTTTGTTTGCTTTTGCATGCTTAAAACAGCAATTTTATATTGATTTCATCAATATTAGCCATTATACAGGACAGAAACATGAATATGACAGTTTAAATACTTTAAAACAACATTTTGTATGTTTTTTCAAGCTGAAAACAGCTATTTTATCTTGATTTTGCAAACATAAGCCATTAAACACGACATATAAAAGAATATGACAGTTTAAATACTTGAAAGCAGCATTTTGTATGTATTTGCAAGCTGAAAACAGCTATTTTATCTTCATTTTGCAAAACATAAGCCATTACACATGACATATACATGAAAATGACAGTTTAAATACTTGAAATTGGCATGTTGTATGCATTTGCATGCTTAAAACAGCAATTTAATCTTGATTTCACCAACATTAGCCATTATACTGGACAGAAACATGAATATGAAAATCTAAATACTTGAAAACATCATTTTGTATGTTTTTGCAAGCTGAAAGCAGCTATTTTATCTTGATTTTGCAAACATAAGCCATTACACATGACATATACATGAATATGACAGTTTAAATACTTGAAACAGCATTTTGTATCTTTTTGCAAGCTGAAAACAGCAATTTTATCTTGATTTTACCAACATTAGACATTATACAGGACAGAGACATGAATATGACAGTTTAAATACTTGAAAACAGCATTTTGTATGTTTTTGCCAGCTGAAAGCAGCAATTTTATATTGATTTTGCAAACATATGCCATAACACATGATATACATGAATATGACAGTTTAAATACTTGAAAACGGTGTTTTGTATGCTTTTGCAAGCTTAAAACAGCAAATTTATCTTGATTTCACCAACATTAGCCATTATACTGGACAGAAACATGAATATGAAAATCTAAATACTTGAAAACATCATTTTGTATGTTTTTGCAAGCTGAAAGCAGCTATTTTATCTTGATTTTGCAAACATAAGCCATTACACATGACATATACATGAATATGACAGTTTAAATACTTGAAACAGCATTTTGTATCTTTTTGCAAGCTGAAAACATCTATTTTATCTTGATTTTGCAAACATAAGCCATTACACACGACATATACATGAATATGACAGTTTAAATACTTGAAAACGGCGTTTTGTAAGCTTTTGCATGCTTAAAACAGCTATTTTATCTTGATTTCACCAACATTAGCCATTAATGACGACAGTAACATGAATATGACAGTTTAAATACTTGAGCACAGCGTTTTTTATGTTCTTGCAAGCTGAAAACTGCTATTTTATCTTGATTTTGCAAACATAGGAGATTACACACGACATATACATGAATATGACAGTTTAAATACTTAAAAACGGCGTTTTGTATGCTTTTGCAAGCTGTAAACAGCTATTTTATCTTGATTTTGCAAACATTAGACATTACACACGACATATACATGAATATGACAGTTTAAATACTTGAAAACGGCGTTTTGTATGCTTTTGCATGCTTAAAACAGCAATTTTATCTTGATTTAACCAACATTAGCCATTATACACGACAGAAACATGAATATGACAGTCTAAATAATTGAAAACGGCGTTTTGTATGTTTTTGCAAGCTGTAAACAGCTATTTTATCTTGATTTTGCAAACATTAGACATTACACACGACATATACATGAATATGACAGTTTAAGTACTTAAATACGGCGTTTTGTATGATTTTGCATGCTTGAAACAGCAATTTTATCTTGATATCACCAACATTAGCCATTATACACGACAGAAACATGAACATGACAGTTTAAATACTTGAAAGCAGCATTTTGTATGTTTTTGCAAGCTGAAAACCGCTATTTTATTTTGATTTTGCAAACATAAGCCATTACACACGTCATATACATTAATATGACAGTTTAAATACTTGAAAACGGCATTTTGTATGCTTTTTCATGCTTAAAGCAGCAATTTTATCTTGATTTCAACAACATTAGCCATTATACACGACAGAAACATGAATATGACAGTTTAAATACTTGAAAACAGCGTTTTGTATGTTTTTGCAAGCATAAAACAGCTTTTTAAACTTGATTTCACCAACATTAGCCATTATACAGGACTGAAACATGAACATGACAGTTCAAATACTTGAATACAGCGTTTTGTATGATTTTGCAAGAAGAAAACAGCTATTTTATCTTGATTTTGGAAACATAAGCCATTACACACGACATACACATGAATATGACAGTTTAAATACTTGAAAACGGCGTTTTGTATGCTTTTGCCTACTCAGAACAGCAATTTTATCTTGATTTTACCAACATTAGCCATTATACACGACAGAAACATGAACATGACAGTTTAAATACTTGAAAACAGCGTTTTGTATGTTTTTGCAAGCTGAAAACAGCTATTTTATCTTGATTTTGTAAACATAAACCATTACACACGACATACACATGAATATGACAGTTCAAATACTTGAAAACGGCGTTTTGTATGCTTTTGCATTCTTAAAACAGCAATTTTATCTTGATTTCACAAACATTAGCCATTATACACGACAGAAACATGAATATGACAGTTTAAATACTTAAAAACAGCGTTTTGTATGTTTTTGCAAGCTGAAAACAGCTATTTTACCTTGATTTTGCAAACATAAGCCATTACACACGAAATATACATGAATGACAGTTTAAATACTTGAAAACGGCGTTTTTTATGCTTTTGCATGCTTAAAACAGCAATTTTATCTTTATTTCACCAACATTAGCCATTATACTGGACAGAAACATGAATATGACAATCTAAATACTTGAAAACATCATTTTGTATGTTTTTGCAAGCTGAAAGCAGCTATTTTATCTTTATTTTGCAAACATAAGCCATTACACATGACATATACATGAATATGACAGTTTAAATACTTGAAAACGGCGTTTTGTAAGCTTTTGCATGCTTAAAACCGCTATTTTATCTTGATTTCACCAACATTAGCCATTAATGACGACAGTAACATGAATATGACAGTTTAAATACTTGAAAACAGCATTTTGTATGTTTTTGCAAGCTGAAAGCAGCAATTTTATATTGATTTTGCAAACATAAGCCATAACACATGACATACATGAATATGACAGTTTAAATACTAGAAGACAGAATTTTGTATCTTTTTGCAAGCTGAAAACAGCTATTTTATCTTGATTTTGCAAACATAAGCCATTACACACGACATATACATGAATATGACAGTTTAAATACTTGACAACGGTGTTTTGTATGTTTTTGCAAGCTTAAAACAGCCATTTTATCTTGATTTCACCAACATTAGCCATTATACACGACAGAAACATGAATATGACAGTTTAAATACTTGAAAACAGCGTTTTGTATGTTCTTGCAAGCTAATACTGCAATTTTCTCTTGATTTCACTAACATTAGCCATTATACACGACAGAACCATGAATATGACATTTTAAATACTTGAAAACAGCATTTTGTATGTTTTTGCAAGCTGAAAAGAGCTATTTTATCTTGATTTTGCAAACATAAGCCATTTCACACAACATATACATGAATATTACAGTTTAAATACTTGAAAACGGCGTTTTGTATGCTTTTGCATGCTTTAAACAGCAATTTTATCTTGATTTCACCAACATTACCTATTATACAGGAAAGAAACATGAATATGACAATTTAAATACTTGAAAACAGCATTTTGTATGTTTTTGCAAGCTGAAAACAGCTATTTTATCTTGATTTTGCAAAAATAAGCCATTACACACGACACATACATGAATATGACAGTTAAAATACTTGAAAACGGCGTTTTGTATGCATTTATATGCTTAAAACAGCAATTTTATCTTGATTTCGCCTACATTAGCCATTATACACGACTGAAACATGAATATGACAGTTTAAATACTTGAAAACAGCATTTTGTATGTTTTTGCAAGCTGTAAACGGCTATTTTATCTTGATTTTGCAAACATAGGCCATTACACACGACATATAAATGTATATGCCAGTTTAAATACTTGAAAACAGCATTTTGTATGTATTTGCAAACTGAAAACAGCTATTTTATCTTCATTTTGCAAACATAAACCATTACACACGACATATACATGAATATGACAGTTAAAATACTTGAAAACAGCATTTTGTATGTTTTTACAAGCTGAAAACAGCTATTTTATCTTGATTTTGCAAACATTAGCCATTACACACGACATTTATATGAATATAACAGTTTAAATACTTAAACGGCGTTATGTATGCTTTTGCATGCTTAAAACATAAATTTTATCTTGATGTCACCAACATTAGCCATTATACACGACAGAAACATGATTATGACAGTTTGAATACTTGAAAACAGCGTTTAGTATGTTTTTGCAAGCTGAAGACAGCTATTTTATCTTGATTTTGCAAAAATAAGCCATTACACACGACATATACATGAATATGACAGTTAAAATACTTGAAAACGGCGTTTTGTATGCTTTTACATGCTTTAAACCGCAATTTTATCTTGATTTCGCCTACATTAGCCATTATACACGACTGAAACATGAATATGACAGTTTAAATACTTGAAAACAGCATTTTGTATGTTTTTGCAAGCTGAAAAGAGCTATTTTATCTTGATTTTGCAAACATAAGCCATTTCACACGACATATACCTGAATATAACAGTTTAAATACTTGAAAACGGCGTTTTGTATGCTTTTGCATGCTTAAAACAGCAACTTTATCTTGATTTCGCCAACATTAGCCATTGTACACGACAGAAACATGAATTTGACAGTTTAAATACTTGAAAACAGCATTTTGTATGTTTTTGCAAGCTGAAAACCGCTATTTTATCTTGATTTTGCAAACATAAGCCATAACACACGTCATATACATTAATATGACAGTTTAAATACTTGAAAACGGCATTTTGTATGCTTTTGCATGCTTAAACCTGCAATTTTATCTTGATTTCAACAACATTAGCCATTATACAGGACAGAAACATGAATATGACAGTTTAAATACTTGAAAACAGCGTTTTGTATGTTTTTGCAAGCATAAAACAGCTTTTTAAACTTGATTTTACCAACATTAGCCATTATACAGGACTGAAACATGAACATGACAGTTTAAATACTTGAAAACAGCGTTTTGTATGATTTTGCAAGCTGAAAACAGCTATTTTACCTTGATTTTGCAAACATAAGCCATTACACACGACATATACATGAATGACAGTTTAAATACTTGAAAACGGCGTTTTGTATGCTTTTGCATGCTTAAAACAGCAATTTTATCTTGATTTCACCAACATTAGCCATTTTCCACGACAGAAACATGAATATGACAATTTAAATACTTGAGAACAGCATTTTGTATGTTTTTGCAAGCTAAAAACAGCTATTTTATCTTGATTTTGCAAACATAAGCCATTACACACGAAATATACATGAATATGGCAGTTTAAATACTTAAAAACGGCGTTTTGTATGCTTTTGTATTCTTAAAACAGCAATTTTATCTTGTTTTCTCCAACATTAGCCATTATACACGACAGAAACATGAATATGACAGTTTAAATACTTTAAAACAGCATATGGAATGTTTTTGCAAGCTGAAAACAGCTATTTTATCTTGATTTTGCAAACATAAGCCATTACTCACGTCATATACATGAATATGACAGTTTAAATTCATGTAAACGGCGTTTTGTATGCTTTTGCAAGCTGTAAACAGCTATTTTATCTTGATTTTGCAAACATTAGACATTACACACGACATATACATGAACATGACAGTTTAAGTACTTGAAAACGGCGTTTTGTATGCTTTTGCATGCTTAAAACAGCAATTTTATCTTGATTTAACCAACATTAGCCATTATACACGACAGAAACATGAATATGACAGTTTAAATACTTGAAAACGGCGTTTTGTATGTTTTTGCAAGCTGTAAACAGCTATTTTATCTTGATTTTGCAAACATTAGACATTACACACGACATATACATGAATATGACAGTTTAAGTACTTGAATACGGCGTTTTGTATGCTTTTGCATGCTTGAAACAGCAATTTTATCTTGATTTCAACAACATTAGCCATTATACAGGACAGAAACATAAATATGACAGTTTAAATACTTGAAAACAGCGTTTTGTATGTTTTTGCAAGCATAAAACAGCTTTTTAAACTTTATTTCACCAACATTAGCCATTATACAGGACTGAAACATGAACATGACAGTTTAAATACTTGAATACAGCGTTTTGTATGATTTTTCAAACTGAAAACAGCTATTTTATCTTGATTTTGTAAACATAAACCATTACACACCACATACACATGAATATGACAGTTCAAATACTTGAAAACGGCTTTTTGTATGCTTTTGCATTCTTAAAACAGCAATTTTATCTTGATTTCACAAACATTAGCCATGATACACGACAGAAACATGAATATGACAGTTTAAATACTTAAAAACAGCGTTTTGTATGTTTTTGCAAGCTGAAAACAGCTATTTTACCTTGATTTTGCAAACATAAGCCATTACACGCGACATATACATGAATGACAGTTTAAATACTTGAAAACGGCGTTTTGTATGCTTTTGCATGCTTAAACAGCAATTTTATCTTGATTTCACCATTATTTGTCATTAAACACTACAGAAACATGAATATGACAGTTTAAATACTTGAAAACAGCATTTTGTATGTTTTTGAAAGCTGAAAACAGCTAATTAATCTTGATTTTGCAAACATAAGCCATTACACACGACATATAAATGAATATGACAGTTTAAATACTTGAAAACAGCATTTTGTATGTATTTGCAAGCTGAAAACAGCTATTTTATCTGAATTTTGCAAAACATAAGCCATTACACATGACATATACATGAATATGACAGTTTAAATACTTGAAATTGGCATTTTGTATGCTTTTGCATGCTTAAAACAGCAATTTTATCTTTATTTTACCAACAATAGCCATTATACTGGACAGAAACACGAATATGACAATCTAAATACTTGAAAACATCATTTTGTATGTTTTTGCAAGATGAAAGCAGCTATTTTATCTTGATTTTGCAAACATAAGCCATTACACATGACATATACATGAATATGACAGTTTAAATACTTGAAAACGGCGTTTTGAAGCTTTTGCATGCTTAAAACAGCTATTTTATTTTGATTTCACCAACATTAGCCATTAATAACGACAGTAACATGAATATGACAGTTTAAATACTTGAGCACAGCGTTTTGTATGTTCTTGCAAGCTGAAAACTGCTATTTTATCTTGATTTTGCAAACATAAGAGATTACACACGACATATACATGAATATGACAGTTTAAATACTTGAAAACGGGGTTTTGTATGCTTTTGCATGCCTAAAACAGCAATTTTATCTTGATTTTACCAACATTAGGCATTATACAGGACAGAGACATGAATATGACAGTTTAAATACTTGAAAACAGCATTGTGTATGTTTTTGCAAGCTGAAAGCAGCAATTTTATATTGATTTTGCAAACATAAGCCATTACACATGACATACATGAATATGACAGTTTAAATACTTGAAAACAGAATTTTGTATCTTTTTGCAAGCTGAAAACAGCTATTTTATTTTGATTTTTCAAACATATGCCATTACACACGGCATATACATGAATATGACAGTTCAAATACTTGAAAACGGCGTTTTGTATGCTTTTGCATTCTTAAAACAGCAATTTTATCTTGATTTCACAAACATTAGCCATGATACACGACAGAAACATGAATATGACAGTTTAAATACTTGAAAACAGCGTTTTGTGTGTTCTTGCAAGCTAATACTTCAATTTTGTCTTGATTTCACTAACATTAGCCATTATACACGACAGAAACATGAATATGAAATTTTAAATACTTGAAAACAGCATTTTGTATGTTTTTGCAAGCTGAAAAGACCTATTTTATCTTGATTTTGCAAACATAAGCCATTACACACAACATATACATGAATATTACAGTTTAAATACTTGAAAACGGCGTTTTGTATGCTTTTGCATTCTTCAAACAGCAATTTTATCTTGATTTCACCAACATTACCTATTATACAGGAAAGAAACATGAATATGACAATTTAAATACTTGAAAACAGCATTTTGTATGTTTTTGCAAGCTGAAAACAGCTATTTTATCTTGATTTTGCAAACATAAGCCATTACACACTACATATACATGTGACGGTTTAAATACTTGAAAACGGCGTTTTGTTTGCTTTTGCATGCTTAAAACAGCAATTTTATATTGATTTCACCAACATTACCTATTATACAGGAAAGAAACATGAATATGACAATTTAAATACTTGAAAACAGCATTTTGTATGTTTTTGCAAGCTGAAAACAGCTACTTTATCTTAATTTTGCAGACATAAGCCATTACACATGACATATACATGAATATGACAGTTTACATACTTGAAAACAGCATTTTGTATGTTTTTGCAAGCTAAAAACAAGCTATTTTATCTTGATTTTGCAAACATAGCCATTACACACGACATATAAAAGAATATGACAGTTTAAATACTTGAAAACAGCATTTTGTATGTATTTGCAAGCTGAAAACAGCTATTTTATCTTAATTTTGCAAAACATTAGCCATTACACATGACATATACATGAATATGACAGTTTAAATACTTGAAATTGGCATGTTGTATGCATTTGCATGCTTAAAACAGCAATTTTATCTTTATTTCACCAACGTTAGCCATTATACTGGACAAAAACATGAATATGACAATCTAAATACTTGAAAACATAATTTTGTATGTTTCTGCAAGCTGAAAGCAGCTATTTTATCTTGATTTTGCAAACATAAGCCATTACACATGACATATACATGAATATGGCAGTTTATATACTTGAGCACAGCGTTTTGTATGTTTTTGCAAGCTTAAAACTGCTACTTTATCTTGATTTTGCAAACATAAGCCATTACACACGACATATACATGAATATGACAGTTTAAATACGTAAAAACGGCGTTTTGTAAGCTTTTGCGTGCTTAAAAAAGCAATTTAATCTTGATTTCACCAACATTAGCCATTATACTGGACAGAAACATGAATATGACAGTTTAAATACTTGAAAACATCATTTTGTATGTTTTTGCAAGCTGAAAGCAGCTATTTTATCTTGATTTTGCAAACATAAGCCATTACACATGACATATACATTAATATGACAGTTTAAATACTTGAAAACAGCATTTTGTATCTTTTTGCAAGCTTAAAACAGCTATTTATTCTTGATTTTGCAAACATAAGCCATTACACACGACATATACATGAATATGACAGTTTGAATACTTGAAGACGGCGTTTTGTAAGCTTTTGCATGCTTAAAACAGCTATTTTATCTTGATTTCACCAACATTAGCCATTAATGACGACAGTAACATGAATATGACAGTTCAAATACTTGAGCACAGCGTTTTGTATGTTCTTGCAAGCTGAAAACTGCTATTTTATCTTGATTTTGCAAACATAGGAGATTACACACGACATATACATGAATATGACAGTTTAAATACTTTAAAACGGGGTTGGTATGAATCCCCATGGGACAAAACTCACCACCAAAATACCTCTCAAGTGGGGGTCGTATATAAAGAGCCTGCTGAGGCAAGGGGCATGAGTCTTTAAGTATTTGTCTACCAGTTAACATAAGATAATACAATTCAGCACAAGCCCTTTGGCAGTGCAGTAATCAACATACAAATATTCAGACAATTGTATCAGGTACCTCGCACTAGGTACCAAGAGGTAACTGACATACGAAAGGGTTTTACTTGATTAAATGAATAATCAAGGGTAGCGTAGTCGCTGGCCACCACGGAATATTTTAACTCGATTCCGAAGAGTATTTAGAAAAAGACTTCTGATCAATTGGCTGGAGTCATGCGCGCAGGCGGGAATCAAACACGTATTCAACAATAACAAAATTATATAATATTTAATAACGAACAAGCAAAGAAATTATATAAATCAAATACTTTTACGAGCTGAATAATTCGACGCTATATAATTCAAAGTATCGCTTACTCACTAACTTTTACAATAACTTCCAAAAATCGAAACTGATATAACATTTGCTATTAACAATACTCATACATAAAACTCAAATCTACTTACTTAACTCACAAAATAAACTTCACAAAAACTATGTATACAATCGAGAGAGGAGCCCTTAAAACTGTGTATAAATTCTTTCAACATTTCACAAGAAAAGCCAAAATGCAAGTGTCTGCTCACTGCCCAAGGTTCACAATTTATTACTTAAGGGATGGGACAGTGGCACTCAAAATAACTCTTAACTGGGCACTAATCTCGCATAAGACTCTGGTTAAATATTTCCTACAACATATTGACTTCCGCTGATTAGGCGGGTACTGAACTGAAATACTAAAGAGTGGAATTTTCCACGAACCACTAACAATGAACCATTTATTTAGTTTGAAATCTCTAAATATCATTTGCAATCTTTAATCGTAATAAACGCAAATACCGTTTATTACATCCCTTTCCCCTTAAAATAAATTATATTTCTAAAGGAAATATAATTTAATCCAATCAAATATACGCTAACTGCTTCGCAATAAATCATGAATATAATATAAAATCACTACTGAAAACTGAAATGCTTCTAACTCGAATAATCAACCAATATCCAATAACAATCTTATTGGAATCTTCCTCTATCGGTCCAACTCCTCGCTTCGACATAGTCTGGCCCCATGGTTCCTTGCATCTCGGTAACGCCTCGATACGTTGCACATCAGCACGTCCGTTAACTCTGGGTATCCACAACTGGCCATCGTCGAAGGAGTGGTCCATGTTTACTACAAAATTTCATTCGGCAGAAATATGTCCCAACATATCATACTACTCACTAATTTACACATTTAATTGTCTACCCGAAATCTATCTAAGTAACTTTCCATTCCTTACTCTTGAATCTGTTTTCACTTTCAATTCCTTACTCTTGAATCTGTTTTGCATAACTCATTCCAACAAATGATACTCTAACTCTTTTTGCCTATCCCCTTACTTGAACAAATCTTTTAACAATTTAATTTAACTTACTTCTATAATCCTTGATATCAATTAATTACATGCATCATTGCTCTTTTCAAACTACGGTTTCTCTTAACAAAATATTTCAGAATTTCCTACCTACTAGACTTGTACTGCCTGACATTACAACTCGGAGTATTTCTTTCGCGCCTAAACTGACCCCATTTGGCGCATTCCTTGTCTGCTGTATGCCTCTGCTTTCCTGAAGTCTGCTACAATAGAGTCGAGGACATCTGGTGACCTTCGGACTGGACTTCCTTTTCTCGTGGGTGGTGTATACCTGCTAGCTTTGTCTTCAACCCTGGTTTGCTCGAACATCTTATGGTTCTGTTTCCCGCTTCTTTTCTTGTACTTGACTTGCTTCCAATTTTGGCCTTCGACTTCGTTGCAATAGTTAACAGCTCTATCTGTCTCAACACAAAAATCTTTGTAATTCACTTTCTCATGACACATACCTACCGTATTGTCAGTGTTTTCCAAATCCTTATGCACTGCAAGTGCCTGGTAAGGAACAGCCGATTTCACACTCGAAATCTCACACTGGTCTTCATCTCTACGGACAACACGCAACTCGTTCTTGGTTTTACAACCTCGACTGACCGTTGAAGGGAGCTCAACCCCTGCGGTGAGCTCTTCGCGTTCAACGCCAGCAACATCATGACGCGGTTTTTTATTCCGGTCAACGACAGCTCTCAAATAATTCGCATCGCTCTCTCTAGCACACTGTTTTAGGGTCTCTCGATTGCATTCATTCCCTACTGCTCTAAAATTTTCAATTTTCTCTCGATCACTACCAAACTTATTTACTGAATTTTCACAAAATCGCGCAATATGTCCATAACGTTGACATTCAAAACACATTAAATTCATATATTTTCTATTATTCTTTGCTCTATTTTGATTTATATTACTATCTCGATCTGAATAACTAATACTTTCTTCACTTGCGTTACTAACTCTATCTTCGCACATTCTAGCTATATGCCCCATTTTATAACATTTAAAACACATTCTATTTCTGAATCTATTCTTCCAACGATCGCAATTATACTCAACTTTACAGAAATTTATTCTTTTCTCGTGAAATCTATCAATCGAAATCTCTTCCTTTGCATTTTCTGAACTTATAATTTTATTACAAAATCTCGCGATATGTCCTACTTCATGACAATTAAAGCACACTTTATTCCTATACCTGCATTTATTACTACTTGCCGACTCTGTAAAATACCCTCTTTGCTCTTTAGTACCGTCCTCAAAACTACGTTTCACTTTTTATTTTCTGCTGTTTAATCTACCTGCGTTAGAATACGTGCCTCCCTCTGGGTTTGTAACTGACTCAAAATTATTATATTTCATCGACGAATTATCTACCTGTACTAGCTGAATTAATTTTTCTACTGCCTCAATTAGTTTCGTTTCTTTACTATCTACTTTATTTACATTCTCTCTATTATTTTCTAATACATTATGAACTGTTTCAATATGTTTCGCGATTTCTAAAGCTTTTTTAAGTGTCTCTGGTTGTGCCATTAATATATCGTGCTGAAATTTCGGTAAAATGCCTATCATAAATTGAGTGAACATGCGTTTTTCTACATATTTATTATTAAATTCTTGTTCTACAGTATCATCGCTCTCATCTACCAATTGATTCCCGATAACTCGTAACCGTGATTCATATTCAATAACTTTTTCATCTTTTCTCTGATAACAATTTCTAAATTCATTTTTTACTGTTAAAAAGAATGGCTTTGGTGCATACATTTCTCTAAGAACTTTCTTAAAATCTGACCAATTTTGTGTATTACTAATTTCACGATTCGTTCTAACAAATTGACTTGCTTCTCCACCCATATGAATTTTCGCAAACGTAACTCTATCATCATCGCGCATTCCTATTAACGAACATACACATTCTACTTTATCAATAAATTCTATAATATTATCTTCCTGTTTGCCATAAAAATTTGGGATTCTCGAACTTATATTGGACAATGTGCTCCTACTTGACAATTCACTAATTACTTGCATTAATTGATCGTTTGTCGCCATTTTACTGTAACTTACTTATACTGCTATCAAAGATGTAACAAATACTAATTATAAAAATTATCTCTGTTTACTAAGGTACACTGATTTGAGGGGTCCGTTTTTCGCGCTACCAAAGATGTAGCAATACTAATTATAATTATCTCTCTTTACTAAGGCTCACCGGTTTGAGGGGTCCGTTTTTCGCTGCCACCAAAGATGTAACAATACTAATTACAAAAATTATCTTTCTTTAATAAGGCTCACCGGTTTGAGGGGTCCGTTGTTCGCTGCCACCAAAGATGTAGCAATACTAATTATAATATCTCTCTTTACTAAGGCTCACCGGTTTGAGGGGTCCGTTTTTCGCTGCCACCAAAGATGTATCAGGTACCTCGCACTAGGTACCAAGAGGTAACTGACATACGAAAGGGTTTTACTTGATTAAATGAATAATCAAGGGTAGCGTAGTCGCTGGCCACCACGGAATATTTTAACTCGATTCCGAAGAGTATTTAGAAAAAGACTTCTGATCAATTGGCGGGAGTCATGCGCGCAGGCGGGAATCAAACACGTATTCAACAATAACAAAATTATATAATATTTAATAACGAACAAGCAAAGAAATTATATAAATCAAATACTTTTACGAGCTGAATAATTCGACGCTATATAATCCAAAGTATCGCTTACTCACTAACTTTTACAATAACTTCCAAAAATCGAAACTGATATAACATTTGCTATTAACAATACTCATACATAAAACTCAAATCTACTTACTTAACTCACAAAATAAACTTCACAAAAACTATGTATACAATCGAGAGAGGAGCCCTTAAAACTGTGTATAAATTCTTTCAACATTTCACAAGAAAAGCCAAAATGCAAGTGTCTGCTCACTGCCCAAGGTTCACAATTTATTACTTAAGGGATGGGACAGTGGCACTCAAAATAACTCTTAACTGGGCACTACTCTCGCATAAGACTCTGGTTAAATATTTCCTACAACATATTGACTTCCGCTGATTAGGCGGGTACTGAACTGAAATACTAAAGAGTGGAATTTTCCACGAACAACTAACAATGAACCATTTATTTAGTTTGAAATCTCTAAATATCATTTGCAATCTTTAATCGTAATAAACGCAAATACCGTTTATTACATCGAAGTTGTAACACACATTTTGTGTTCAACTAGAAGAAGATGATATTACGTGCCTAAAGCCAGAAGAAGGCATGCTGTGCGCCATCCGGTTATTGTAAAGATATTTTTTAGAGATTTGTAACGCTTCAAAAATCGCTTTCCCATTGTATTACAGTTTAGAGAATTTTAGTTAATTGTCGTTTAAAGTTATGTGACAGATGTCAAGTAAAGTCGGGTTCAAGTAAAGAGTAAGTTATTTATGATTATTGCAAAGGAAGCGAAGGCGGTTTTGGGTGGGTTAGTGATTGTTAAGATTTCCGAAGATTCAGTTCTTAGAAGTAAAAAGTCCGTTAAAAGGTTAGTCAAGTTCCGCACCCTTCCAACCCCGAGAAATCTAGAATCACTTGACCAATTAGATTTTGTAAAGAACATTTTAGCCAATTGTGAAGTAGTTTTAAGATGCTCAAGTTAAGTTTAGTGGGGGTGAAATCACCCATCGAGGGTTCATGTGTGATTTCACTTCGACAGTCTTGTTTTAGACACTGATCGAAACAGTTTACAAGTTTTGTGTCCATCTCCTGTCGTTTTTAGAGTTGTGAGTAAATAGTTGAATATTGGGTAAAGTTTTCTTGAAAGATATTTGTTGTTGCGTTTTGAGAATTGATTATTTTGTTTATCGAGTAGAGTCGAATTGAGTTGTTTGTGTTCAGATTAAGTTGCGAAGTCTAAACTAAAGTCCAGTTTGAATCAAGTAAATTTCGGGTTAAGTTGCTAATGCTAAGTTAGATTAACTTGAATCTCTTGAATAACTTGTGCGTTTATTTTCGCGTACCAGTGCACGAAAGAACGGCAGTCAGCGAAGGAATGAACTGTAAGTAGATTTACAATTTGATATTTGTACTTGTACGTACGTTGCGGTGATAGCATATTATAAAGTTGATAATAGGTTCAAGTAGGTAAACTGTGGTTGATCGTGTCGAGTTGAGCAAAGTAGTTTAATAATTTTGTAACCTATTTATTGGGATTTTTCTATTTTTATTTTTGTGTTAGTAAATTGTTATTGTTTTGAGAATTTGATTTTCATTTATACTGCCTTACATCCAAGTTTAGTGTTGAGATTATTTAGTGAGCCTTGTCCTACCCAGTAATTAACGACGTAAGTATTTTATCTCATATTTAACTCTTCAGAACGGAGTTATAACTGTTCTGTGGTGGCCGGCGGATTTTCGCTACCCTTGGTCGATTAATTGATTAATTTTCTAATATTTTGATTAATATTTCGGTCAAGTAAAATAAACACCTGTCAGTACTCATTGGCACTTAGTGCAGGGTGGCTGTTACATAATTGATGTCAGCGGTGGTCGAACCCCTCAAACCAGTAGGCCTTGATATAATTTTATTGCTACATAATTGGTGGCGAGCGGTGGTCGAACCTTTCAAACCAGTAGCCTGTAGATTTTTGATATATTTTATTGTTACATAATTGGTGGCAGCGGCAAGCGAACCTATCAAACCAGTAAGCCTTTGGAAATTTTGATATATTTTATTGCTACATAATTGTTGAGAAACGGTTTAGAAACCAGTGAGTTTTAAAGTTCTTAGATATTTTGAGTTATAGCGTAATTGGTACCAGTGGTGTACGAATTTGAAGCATTTAAGATATATTTTGTATTTGGAAAGTAATTGTTCATTATCTATAATAAAATGCCACAAACCGGAGAAAACTCTTTTGTTGCTATGAGTGAGTCTCAATTGTTGAATACGTTAATTGCAGTGACGTCTATGTCGGGGATAAATTCAAAGATTCCTAAATTTAATGGTAAAACAGATGAAAACGTTGGAGAATTTATAGAAAAAATTGAGTATTGCAGCAAAATTGGGAATTGGGACGATAATGTAAAGATTGCTACAGCAAGATTAAGTTTAGGCGGTGATGCCGCAATTTATATGAAAAACAATCAGGAGGCTAGTAATTCAGATAATTGGGAGGATGTTAAAAAGGCACTTTTAGAAAGATTTGCTCCAAGACAAGACAGTAGAACAGTTTTAAGATATTTTAATACATGCTATCAACTTAGAAACGAAAGCGTTTTAGCGTATGTGTCGCGGTTAGTAGCTATTGGCAATCAGTTAGTAGATCAAAGTACAGATCCAGTGATTAAATCAGTGAACGAAAAATATTTGGAAAAACAGTTGTTGAATCAGTTTACAGAGGGTGTATTGCCACATATCCAGCGCGATATTTTATATAGAAATCCGACTATATTTAAAGAGGCAGTCGAAGTTGCTAAAAATTCAGAGAGGGTTTTTGCATACCCAAGAAGAGATGAAATAGAAGTAATTAACAAAGTAGAAAGTTCAGTTAAAAAGTCAGATTCAAATGTTTTGGATACTTTTAATAAATTAATAGAAGCAATGGCCGTATCAAAAAGTAGTACAAGTTACATGAAAGAAAATAAGGGATATGACGGCAAAGTGAATCAAAGTAGATCGCGTAATAATTTCAGTAACAATGAGAGTCCTTCTCGATATGAGAACAGAACGAATTATAGGTCGCGAGAACAAAGTAATGTAAATAGAGACATTCTTTGCTTTAAATGTCAAAGATTTGGTCATATAGCTCGAGAATGCAATGTAAGAAAGGAAATTATGTGTAGTAGGTGTCATAAGCCGGGACACAGTATTAAATATTGCAGAGTATACCTATCAAATAGAGATGAAAGAAATCAGCAACGTAGTAATGAGAATAAAAGCCAGAGTCATTTAAACTATCAAAGACCGTAGATCACAGTCCCGAATCTGACGGTCGGAATAACATATCGTTTAAAGAAATAGTACCGGCCGTTAATAGTAATAAAAGGCACAATAAAGTTAAGTTGAATGTAAATGGTAAAAATTTTGAATTTTTGATTGATACGGGAGCCAATGTTAGCATTTTAAAACGATATGTTGTAGAGGGACAGCGTTTAGATAGAATCGCACGAAATCGTTCAACTGTAGGTATTTCGGGTCAAGAGTTACCTGTTATCGGTTCTACGGATGTAGAAATTAAAATGGGTTTGAGAAGTATTTGGCATAATTTTATAGTATGTGATGATGGATTAAGCTTAGCAACAGATGGATTAATTGGTTTAGACTTCCTTACGGATTATAAAGCAGAAATTAATTATGCGCGTAACGAAATAAGTATCATTGGAGAAAGACTGACAATATCAACCACTTCAGAGCACTTTAGAAACGTTGAAGATGTTAACACTAGACAAGTAAAAAGTGGAGATCGCGATTATTTGCCTGTGGAACGTAATACGGCTAATTCGCTATGTTTGAGTCGTGTTGGGGGACGAAGTGTAGATTATCAGTTGGCAGAGCGAAATAGAGAGAGCATGAAAGAGAGATGTGTTGTTGGTGCACCTTTGGTTGCACAAAGAAGCGATTTAGTTAATTTAAATAATTGCCGTAAACAGCAATCAAAATTCGGAACACATATTGCGGATAATCTTGTAACAAAAAGTTCGCTAGGTTCAGTTTGTCACAGGAAAACCCCTGATATGCGTGAAGATGAGATCAGCCGTGCACGATGCAATAAAGCTGTCGAAGTTCAGAGTTGTAAAACAATAGTAGGCTATGAAGAAAGGGTTAAGTTAGATATTGATAGTAATGCCAAAATAGTAGATTCAGTTAGGAAAGTTGAAGAAGTAGATTTTATGAGTTTGTTTAAATTAGATCATCTTAATGTACCTGATAGAAGCAAGATGCAAGATTTGTTGAAAGAATATAAAGATATTTTCATGAGTCCAGGAGTTAAGTTAGGTTGTACTTCAAAAGTAAAGCATAAAATTATTACGGAGAATGTTCACCCGATCGCGAAACGACCATATCGTGTAGCTTATCAGCAGAAAGAGGTTTTAGAAGAACAGATTAAAGAATTGTTAAAAGATGAAATAATAACAGAAAGTGATTCACCATGGTCAGCTCCTGTAATATTAGTTAACCGTGTTTTATCTGACGGTTCAACAAAAGTTAGATTGTGTGTAGATTTTCGGGCATTAAATAATATTACGAAGAAAGATTTTTTACCTTTACCTAATTTGCAAGATACAATATCTCAGATGAATGGTGCCGCATTGTTTACAACGTTAGATTTAGCGTCAGGGTATCATCAGGTAGCTATTGCGGACGAAGATAAAGAAAAGACAGGTTTTAGCACCCCCTGGGGTCATTATCAATGGAATAGAATGCCTTTCGGCTTATGTAATGCGCCCAGTACTTTCCAAAGATTAATGTATTGTGTTTTAAGTGGCTTAGTAGGAGAAAAGTGTTATGTGTATTTAGATGATATTTGTATTTTTTCACGAGACGATATTAATGAGCATATTGGTAAAATTAAAGAAGTTTTTGATAGATTGAAGAAATTTAATTTAAAGTTGAAGCCTAGTAAATGTGAATTTGTTAAGAAAGAGACTGCATATTTAGGGCATATTATTTCGGGAGAAGGTGTAAAAACCGATCCATCTAAAATAGAAGCAATTAAAAAATTTCCAGTACCGAAAACAGTTCGAAATATTAAATCATTTCTAGGGCTAGTAGGATTTTATCGTAGATTTATAGATTCATTTTCAGAAGTAGCTAAACCGTTAAATCATTTAACGAAGAAAGATGCACCATTTGTGTGGAATGAGGCAACTCAAGTTGCGTTTGATAAGTTGAGAACTGCATTAATTACAAGTCCAATATTAATTTATCCAGATTTTAGTGAGACTTTTACGTTAACGACAGATGCGTCGAAGATTGCAGTAGGTGCAGTGTTAAGTCAAAATCGTTTTGGACAAGAACATCCAATTACGTATGCAAGTAGAACATTGAATAAAGCAGAGAGTAATTATGCAACAGTCGAGCAAGAATGTTTGGCTATAATATGGGCTATAAAGTTTTTCAGATGTTATTTATATGGCAGAAAGTTTGTATTAGTTACAGATCATAGACCATTAGTTTATTTGAATAAATTTAAAGATAAAAGTAGTAGGTTAGTTAATTGGTCATTGAAATTAGCAGAGTATGAGTTTGAAGTTGTATACAAACCAGGGAATCAGAATTATGTTGCAGATGCGCTTTCGCGCGTAGAAATTAATTGTGTTAATGAATTTGAAACAGTTTGGGATAGAGAGCATATAAAATCAGAGCAAAATAAAGATATAGAAGTCCAAAAGTTAGTTAATAAAGAGATTAATAAAGATTTTGAATTTTATAGAGACAATGATGGAGTAGTTTACAAGTTGAGAAGTAATACAGAACGTGAAGATAGATTAGTTGTTCCTAAGAGTATGGTTAATAAAGTTTTGAGAATGTATCATGATGTGCCTCATGCAGGACATCCAGGATTTGAAAAGACTTGAGTTGTTTGTGTTCAGATTAAGTTGCGAAGTTGCGAAGTCTAAACTAAAGTCCAGTTTGAATCAAGTAAATTTCGGGTTAAGTTGCTAATGCTAAGTTAGATTAACTTGAATCTCTTGAATAACTTGTGCGTTTATTTTCGCGTACCAGTGCACGAAAGAACGGCAGTCAGCGAAGGAATGAACTGTAAGTAGATTTACAATTTGATATTTGTACTTGTACGTACAGTATTGTTCAGAAGTTATGCCCCATAACCCCTCCACAGGTACCGAAACTGAACTAAAATCCGACAAACGTTCTCGCTAGTCTAATGAGAAAGATAAACGATACGAAATGAAGGACAGATATATAATCCATTGTTTACCTGAACCAGGTAAACACCTTGTAGAGATTATACAATTTCTCACTTGATGATTTTACAATATTTTGCAAAATGCAAGTGAATATTGGATGCGGTATACAAGTTCGATGACGCATCTTCTTGAACTTTGCGACCCCTGTTGAAAATTAATTACATTTTCATCAGAAAATAAAACAAAAACATTCAACCACATATTAAATTCAAATTACCTGATAACTAAAAATATTAATGGACGAAATATAAAACAACTACAAAAATATTGTTTGTTACTGAGTCGCCAATATACCGGATGTAGTATTGAAATGTAGCATATAAGGATTTCAGTGTTATATTTTTGATATTGCTATAAATAATAATAATAATAATAAATAATCTTTAAATTAATATCGAGTTGATTATTGAATTTTCCAACTTCTTCCTTTAGTTTTCTTCTGTTTTCACGCCTGTTATTATAAACTTATTCTTATTTGCTTCTTTTTCACCCTGTTCGTCTATATTCTAGTCTTTTTAGTTTTTCTCCTATTTCTCTCTCTTCTTTTACCCGTATCTTCTCTTCTCTTATTTTTATCTGTTTTGTTTCTTCATTTATACCTTTAATGGTATTAAATATCAAATTAAAATTAATATTCATTAAAAAAAATGTAACACAGCCATGGAAAATTGAACAGAAATGAAATATTTATTTATTTACTAAAAAGAAATGGAAAGAAATGAACACTGAAATTCGCCATTATCATTTCAATCTTCTATGAAATTTCTAAAGATAATAATACAACAATGTAATAAATAATTATAAATTTGTTCTCTGAAATGTATATATTTTTTGTTTTTGTTTAGTGTTCTATAGCCGTATTATAATTTTTTTAATAAATACTATTTTTAATTTAATTGATATATAGTGAAATATTAACATTTAGGTAACTATTGCATGCATTTTGAAATTCTAAACACCTTTGTATTTTCTTCTTTGCTGTATAGTAATTAGGTAAAAATTGATAGCAAATTCAGAACAATATCATTGAGATCCCTCTATTCTACATTTAAATTATACACGCGGTATACAACAAATATATCACAGGAGTTCAAAAGTGTCGTCAATTTATACAACAAATATATTAATATCATACAAGTGTAAAAATAAATATCACAAAAAGTGTCGTCAATATATACAACAAATATATCACAAAAAGTTCGTCAATATATACAATTAAATTAAAAACCTAATATTTACACCAATAGCCATTATTTTCAATAACAACTTCTACTCGTCGGGGCATCGAATTAATTAAATTCTGGCAGTGCTCGCTTCCTCGCAGATCCTCCCCCACGCGGAGAACATTTTGTTGAAGTGCAGCCTTCGTTCGAACATTTCCTGTCCCCCTCTGGACCATTGTCGCCCACACGTTTTTGATGGGGTTTAAATCTGGTGACTTAGCAGGCCACTGGAGTAAAGTGATTTCCGGGTGATCGTTAAACCAGGATTTTACAATTCTTGCGGTATGAACCGCAGAATTATCCTGTACAAAAAAAAATTGCGATCAGGAATTAACATCCTTACTGATGGCAACATGACTTCCTCCAATATTTTAAGTAGTAGGCCGCATTCATTTTTCCGGATATCTCCACTAACTCTCCAGAGCCCCAAGACGCTATCCATCCCCAAAACCCGACGCTTATGCTCCCACTCTTTCTGATTGGAACGACGTGTTGTGGGTGAAGACGCGAGTTGTTTGGCCGCCACAGCGGCTTTTTGACGTCTTCGTCTGATGAAAATACCTTTTCGTCAGAAAAAATAACAAAATTCCAATTGAAATCTCTATTTATTTCACAAAAATTCAGCCTCGCTCGCAAATGATTTGGCATAAGCTCGATTTTAGTCGCAGCCTTCCTACAATGGATCCCTACTTCATGAAGTCGTCTCCTGATGGTTAAAGCAGAAGCATTAACTCCGAGTCTCTGCTTTAGCTCTGCAGAAGAGCAAAAGGGAGTCTCGCTGACGGCCTGTTGCAAATTTTGGACAGCAACGACATTCAGATTGCGTGGCGCCCCGCTTCGTCGACGATTTTGTAGGTGAAACGGGCCACCAATTCTGCATCGCTGAATCCAATGCCAAACGGATTTTCTCTGAAATATAAAATATTTATATTAGATTAAATGTAAAGAATTTTCACCTCTCGCAAATACCGGGTGTCAATTTTTTTTTTTGAGCTATAGGAAATACAATTTAAATATTTTAATTTCGCTCTAAGTTATTATTTAAAATTTTAGAGCAATATTGTAATTAGGTAAAATGTTCAAAATTAAAGAGCTTCGTGAACCGAGCCTAAATTTATGGATGTGATATACCTATTTCTGCCATGAGATAGACGTAAAATAAAATACATAATTTCTAACTATTTCCAGAGTGGAACCCATGGGAAACAAAACATACAAACAGTCGTATTATTTGAGTTTGACAAATGATATTTGGAATAACTTTAATGATTATTTACTGGTTTAAATATTTAAATAAGGACAAATTTTATAAATGTAAAAAATACTTACATCAATCTGAAGATTTTCTGCAAAGTCGCCTATACTCCACCCTGCTTGCCATAGAGCAATTATTCTTCCTCTCTTCTCCAATGAAATTTTCGCCATCACAATATATTCTAATTGCTCAAGAACTGAACCATGAATGAAAATTACATGTAATGTAACATATTTTTACCTAGTTCGCGTACTTAAAAACAAAGTGGGGTAAGTAAATGTCATTAGCATGAGTTTGGAAATTCCAACCTTTTCCAAACAACAGCGGTTTGCTTCGACCACTTTAAAGGTAATGCCAACAAATGACTATTGAATATTGGTTACACTAATCTTCTTAAAATGGTGTTAATATTTTGGTATTTTAAAATACATTAAATTTCTTTGTTCGCTGCGCTCAAAAGAATTAGTGTTCGCAAAATAATGCCGTCAAATGATTTTAAAATGTATAATATAGCGAGGAGTTAACTAATTCTTTTAGATTTCAACATTGAGTTTTTAACAGAGCCTTAAATGTGTGTTTCCATGTAACATTGGGGTATTAACAATATATTCAGAAAACAAAATGACAGCTAGAACAATAAGTATCATTTGAGCTATAATTTCGATGCGGTATTTTTTATTTATTCGGCGATTAATTTATTCGATATTTTATTCGTAAATGGAAATATCGGCCCTTATTTGTATTTATATTGATAAATGTTTTATTATAAGTCATACATATTTTATGTTAGTTACATTATGTTATTATTATTATTAGATTTCAAGAAGTTTGGATGCCTCATCGAACTTGTGTACAGCATCCAATATTCACTTGCATTTTGCCAAATATTGTAATATCTGAAGAGTGAAATTTTATTATCTCTACGAGGTTTTTACCTGGCTCAGGTAAACAATGGATTATATATCTGTCCTTCATTTCGTATCGTTTATCTTTCTCATTCGACCTGCGAGAACGTTCGTCGGTTTTTAGTTCAGTTTTGTTACCTGTGGAGGGGTTATGGGGCATAACTTCTGAACAATACTGTACGTTGCGGTGATAGCATATTATAAAGTTGATAATAGGTTCAAGTAGGTAAACTGTGGTTGATCGTGTCGAGTTGAGCAAAGTAGTTTAATAATTTTGTAACCTATTTATTGGGATTTTTCTATTTTTATTTTTGT
Organism: Poecilus cupreus; assembly: GCA_963942605.1. Classification (NCBI taxonomy): domain Eukaryota; kingdom Metazoa; phylum Arthropoda; class Insecta; order Coleoptera; family Carabidae; genus Poecilus; species Poecilus cupreus. The sequence goes on from CAWWDY010001825.1 coordinate 24,108, forward strand.
GTTAGTAAATTGTTATTGTTTTGAGAATTTGATTTTCATTTATACTGCCTTACATCCAAGTTTAGTGTTGAGATTATTTAGTGAGCCTTGTCCTACCCAGTAATTAACGACGTAAGTATTTTATCTCATATTTAACTCTTCAGAACGGAGTTATAACTGTTCTGTGGTGGCCGGCGGATTTTCGCTACCCTTGGTCGATTAATTGATTAATTTTCTAATATTTTGATTAATATTTCGGTCAAGTAAAATAAACACTTGTCAGTACTCATTGGCACTTAGTGCAGGGTGACTGTTACACAATCAACTGTTAGAAATTATGAGAAGTGTTTAATCAATGTCAATGATATTCATTTAATAGAATAAATCACAATTATTAAAAGTGTCGTGTTTTATTCAACAAACCATTAACAAACAGTTTATGGTCCTTCGAACCCGGATACTTGACAAGTGAATTCAAGTGTGTGAACCAGTGCGATCAAAGACATTTAACATCAATCCTCCAACCATAGAGGTAACATCAAATCCTCCAACCATAGAGGTAAAATCAAATCCTCCTATCATAGAGGTAAAATCAAATCCTCCCATCATAGAGGTACAACAATCATACTTCATCAAGGATCCATCATCATAATCAACAGCGATCATCGTATCCAATTGCGCCATCGCCAGAACAAGCAGAACCCACAAGGAAAAGAATCCAGGAGTCGACGCCCACATCAGTTACTGAGGTAGGAGTTTCTCTCTTTTCCGTGTACCAATTCCTTATTTTTTGCAAGTCAATTACGCATACATTTCCTCAAGAATCATTAATTCAAAATTAAACATGGATATTACGGTATTAAAAAATAAACGCGCTAATTTGAAAAGGCGACTGACCACACTCACTAATTTTCTAAAAAACTTTAAACCCGATGATAACAAAACACAATTGAAAACGCGTCTCGAAACTGCAGAGAAACTAAACAATGAATTCTGCGACATACAAACAGAGTTAGAAATAAATGACAATTCAGAATATGATTATCGGGAAACGTTTGAAACTCAGTATTATGATTTTGTATCAGGAGTATCGGACATTTTAAATTCAGAAAATTCTACAATTCGATCTCAAGCTACATCACCTACACTCGTAACAGATAATTCGTCTATTAATGTCAATCTTCCTACCCTTGAATTACCTGAATTTAGCGGATCTTGTACTGAATGGCAAACCTTTTATGATACTTTTGAATCTTTAATTCATGAAAACAAAAATTTATCCGATGTACAAAAGCTCTTTTATTTAAGATCTTGCTTAAAAAATGATGCGCTGAGGGCTGTAGATACGCTACCGATTTCAAAAAGCAATTATTCTGCGGCGATTGAAATCTTGAAAATGAGATATAACAACAAACGTATTGTGGTGCAGGAACATGTGCGTAATATTTACAAATATCCTAATTTAGGCAAGGTTAATCATACCACGCTAAGACAATTCATAGATCATTTAAATATTAATTTAAATGCATTAAGAATATTAGAACAACCCATTGATATGTGGGACGGTTTGATAGTGCCAATTTTAACAGAAAAATTAGATTTTGCGAATAATAAAGCTTGGCAATCACAAATGGGAACAGAAATTCCAACATTGTCTAACTTTTTGCAATTTATCGAGTCGCATTGTCAATTTCTTGAATCAGTAAACATAGAATCAAAATCTTTACATGCAAACAATGCATCAAAACAAAATTGTAGAATCAATCAAAAATCTATAAATCATTTAGCAACAAAAACATATTGTTGTCATCACTGCAAAGGAAATAATCATTTAATATATCGATGCAACGAATTCCTTAATTTAGAAATTTCAGAAAGAATTAAAAGAGTCTCTAGTTTAAACTTATGTAAGAATTGTTTACGAGACAATCATAAAACGAAGGAGTGCAAATCAAGTAGTAAATGTCGTGAGTGTAAATTAAATCATAACACTCTTTTACACATAGTTAAGGCACCCGCTATTGCAAATATCGAAACTCATAATGATAATGAATCTACACCCAGCACAAGTGCATGCAATTTTCACGGAATTAATAATGTTCTTCTTTCAACGGCAATTGTTCAAATCCAAGATAATAATGGCAAATATCATGATTGTCGAGCGCTATTAGATGTGGGCTCACAGTCAAACTTTATTATAAAGGAACTTGCTGATAAATTAAAATTAAATATGAAACATACGTCTTTTACTATTTCCGGATTGAACCAAGTAACAAGTAACGTTAAACATTATACATCAATAAAATTGCGCTCCAAGGTTTACAATTATAATACTGAAATCGATTGCTTAATAGTTCCACAAATTACAAACAATTTACCCCAAACAAATATCCCCTTACAGATGATAAAAATACCAAAGAATATAGTTTTAGCTGATCCAAATTTTAATATTTCTAGCAAAATAGATATATTGTTAGGAGCTGAAAAATTCTGGGAATTACTTTGCGTCGGCCAGACAAGCCAGTCCGAGTCCCAACCCTGTTTTCAAAAGACACAGTTAGGGTGGATTGCAGGGGGTAATATAACTCATAAAACTAAACAAACTCAAGTACACTGTAATGTAGCCGTCAACACTACACTTGAAGCCCAATTAACAAAATTCTGGGAACTAGAGGCTATTGAGAGTTCGAATGCCACACTTAACTTTTATGACACTGCCTGTGAAGAGCAATTTTTAAACAAACATGAAAGGGACAGGGATGGTAGATTTATCGTACCCTTGCTGACAAAAGACAAGATACAGTTAGGCAACTCTCGTGAATACGCCCACAGACGTTTTCTAAACTTAGAAAGAAAATTGAACAATAACCCCGATTTGAAAATCTCTTACTGTGAATTTATGCGCGAGTATTTACGATTAAATCATATGGAAATAATTCCAGAAAAAGAGATAGATTGTGTTAAATTTTTATTACCTTCCGCATCATGCGGTCATTAAGGAAACAAGTACAACAACCAAATTACGCGTTGTTTTCGATGCTTCAGCGAAAAGTAACAACGGTTTAAGTCTAAATGATAATCTTCTAGCCGGTCCTACTATCCAACAAGAATTATTCTCAATTTTAACGCGCTTTCGCACTCACGCCTATGTCTTCACCGCAGACATAAGTAAAATGTTTCGTCAAATTAATATTAAGTCAACCGACGCGAACTTTCAAAAAATTCTTTGGCGTGAAAACCCTGAGGACGAATTAAGGGAATTTAGGCTGACTACGGTCACTTACGGGACAAAATGTGCCCCATTTTTAGCCGTACGATGCCTTCATCAATTGGCACACGAAAATAAACATAAAGAAATCGCGAGTTCAGTAATTTTACGAGATTTTTATATGGACGACATATTAACGGGATGTGATTCAATCGAAGCAGCAAAACATTTATTGTATGACATAACTCAAATTTTCAGTCAGGGCGGATTTCAGTTATGCAAAATAGCAGCCAATGACAAGGCAATATTACCAAATACAGACAACCATAATTCAGATGTATTATTAATTAATTTTGATAAGGACGATTTTACAAAAACTTTAGGTTTAATTTGGAATTGTAAATTAGATATTTTCAAATACGAAATTAAATTAAAGTGCCAAACACTAAAACCTACTAAAAGGTCAATACTTTCGACAATCTCGAAAATATATGACCCCCTAGGGCTACTTAGTCCAGTCATCATTACTAGCAAAATTATAATTCAACATTTGTGGGCTACCAAACTCAATTGGGATGAATCAGTGCCGGTTTCTATAGCTACCAAATGGCGTAATTACATAACTGAACTACCTTTATTAAATGAAATACAAATCCCGCGAAGAGTTGTTACACCATCCTCTAAACAAATAGAGCTACATGGGTACTGCGATGCTTCGGAAAGAGCATACGGTGCGGTTTTATATTTAAAATCTGTTAACAGTAACGACGAAGTTCAAGTTAGCATTCTTTGCGCTAAATCTAGGGTAGCACCGCTTAAAAAGATTTCGCTGCCTAGGCTAGAACTTTGCGGAGCGGTGTTACTTGCCAGTTTAGCCGACAAGGTACTTAAAACACTAGATCTTGAAATTAATCGAAGACATTTTTATACGGATTCAACAATAGTTTTATCATGGATATCTGCGGAATCGAATACATGGAAAACCTTTGTGTCCAATAGAGTAGGTCAAATTCATGAAGTTACATTAATTCAGGAGTGGTGCCATGTAAAATGCGAACAAAATCCAGTCGATATGATTTCCCGCGGAGTATCCCCAAAACAATTATTAGAATCACATATGTGGTTGTCAGGTCCATCATTTTTATCAGACCCATTATTTGAACCGGTTCCCTTTAAAAACGTAGACATTAATGATAAAAATATTGAATGCGAAAGACGCAAATTAGTAACATTAACTTCAACAACAAATTATAATTTTCTTAATAACATAAATTCGTATTCAAAAATGAAACGAGTTTTGGCATATGTACTAAGGTTTATTGATATATGTCGGAAGAAAAAGCGCGTAGATTCTCTATCTGTTCAAGAACTTAAACTAGCAGAAATACAAATTATTCAGTACGTTCAACGTCAGGAATTTGATCGTGAAATTAAAGATTTAAAGTTAAAGAAAAGAATTGATTCAAAAAGCAAACTATTAAGTCTAGATCCGTTCCTGGACGATAACAATGTGTTACGAGTCGGAGGGAGATTAAGTTATTCAAAAACTATCACCTTTGATCAAAAATTTCCCATACTTTTGCCAAAAAATAAACACATTACCGAAACAATTATTAAATACTTTCATATACAAAATCTGCATGCTGGACCACAAGCTACACTTGCAGCTATTCGACAAAAATTTTGGCCACTTTCAGGTAGAAGTTGTACAAGAAAGATCTTACGTAAATGCGTAACATGTTTTAGATCTAAACCGAAAAATTATATTCAGAAAATGGGTAATCTACCACAATACAGATTAGAGCCATTGCGGCCTTTTTTAAGATCAGGGGTAGACTACTGTGGTCCATTCGTTATAAAGGAAGGACATGGACGTGGCAAACGTACAATTAAGGCATATGTCGCGCTATTCATTTGTTTAGTCACGAAGGCAGTTCATATCGAGCTTGTTTCTACACTTACAACAGACGCCTTTCTTAATGCCCTTCGCAGGTTCATATCACGGCGAGGCAATGTGAAATATTTATTATCAGATAACGCTACAAATTTTGTTGGCGCAAAAAGACGTTTAGATGAAATGAGCGAATTTCTAAGAGATAATAAATTTGCAACTAAAGTTATAGATACACTTGCCAACGAGTCTATTCAGTGGTCGTTCATACCTCCCAGATCACCAAATTTCGGCGGGATCTGGGAAGCTAATATCAAATCCACGAAAACACATTTTAAACGGGTAGCAGAAAAAGCAATATTAACTTATGAGGAAATGCTAACGTTATTGACGCGCATTGAAGCCTGCCTCAACTCCCGACCTCTCACCCCTCTTTTTAGCAAACCAAACGACCTCTTAGCCCTTACTCCTGGCCACTTCCTAATTGGAGAAGCTCTCACGGCTCCAGTTGAACCCGATCTCCAGGAAGTCCAGCTAAATCGGCTGTCCAGGTGGCAGCTCATAGAGCAGATGCGTCAGCACTTCTGGCGGAGGTGGTCGCGTGACTACCTGACCCAGCTGCAAGGACGAAACCCCAGAGCAGCTGAAGGAAGGCACCATGGTCGTCCTCGTAGAGGACAACCTACCCCCTTTACACTGGCCACTGGGACGTGTGGTCGAGTTACATCCAGGAAAAGACAATTTAGTGAGAGTGGTGAGTGTGAAGACTAGCAAAGGACTTTTCAAAAGAGCAGTGAATAAAATATGTGTGTTACCAATAGACCAAGGTAGTGATAAGTGAACTCATAGTTAAGACAAGTTTACTAGCTAATGGACAATATTTAGTATTTAAGTTTAATTATGTTTAAATTCATTTTTATAATTCTTGTAAACATAGTAATTGTTTTTTTGTTGAATCATAATAATTCAAGGTGGTCGGGATGGTATGAATCCCCATGGGACAAAACTCACCACCAAAATACCTCACAAGTGGGGGTCGTATATAAAGAGCCTGCTGAGGCAAGGGGCATGAGTCTTTAAGTATTTGTCTACCAGTTAACATAAGATAATACAATTCAGCACAATTCAGCCTTTTGGCAGTGCAGTAATCAACATACAAATATTCAGACAATCAACTGTTAGAAATTATGAGAAGTGTTTAATCAATGTCAATGATATTCATTTAATAGAATAAATCACAAATTTTTATAATTCTTGTAAACATAGTAATTGTTTTTTTGTTGAATCATAATAATTCAAGGTGGTCGGGATGGTATGAATCCCCATGGGACAAAACTCACCACCAAAATACCTCTCAAGTGGGGGTCGTATATAAAGAGCCTGCTGAGGCAAGGGGCATGAGTCTTTAAGTATTTGTCTACCAGTTAACATAAGATAATACAATTCAGCACAATTCAGCCTTTTGGCAGTGCAGTAATCAACATACAAATATTCAGACAATCAACTGTTAGAAATTATGAGAAGTGTTTAATCAATGTCAATGATATTCATTTAATAGAATAAATCACAATTATTAAAAGTGTCGTGTTTTATTCAACAAACCATTAACAAACAGGGGTTTTATATGCTCTTGCATGCCTAAAACAGCAATTTTATCTTGTTTTTACCAACATTAGCCATTATACAGGACAGAGACATGAATATGACAGTTTAAATACTTGAAAACAACATTTTGTATGTTTTTGCAAGCTGAAAGCAGCAATTTTATATTGATTTTGCAAACATAAGCCATAACACATGACATATACATGAATATGACAGTTTAAATACTTGAAAACAGAATTTTGTATCTTTTTGCAAGCTGAAAACAGCTATTTTATCTTGATTTTGCAAACATAAGCCATTACACACGACATACACATGAATATGACAGTTTAAGTACTTGAAAACGGCATTTTGTATGCTTTTGCATGCTTAAAACAGCAATTTTATCTTGATTTCACAAACATTAGCCATTATACACGACAGAAACATGGATATGACAGTTTAAATACTTAAAAACAGCGTTTCGTATGTTTTTGCGAGCTGAAAACAGCTATTTTACCTTGATTTTGCAAACATAAGCCATTGCACACGACATATAAATGAATATGACAGTTTATATACTTGAAAACAGCATTTTGTATGTTTTTGCAAGCTGAAAACAGCTATTTTATCTTGATTTTGCAAACAGAAGCAATTACACATAACATATACATGAACATGACAGTTTAAATACTTGAAAACAGCATTTTGTATCTTTTTGCAAGCTGAAAACAGCTATTTTATCTTGATTTTGCAAACTTAAGCCATTACACACGACATATACATGAATGACAGTTTAAATAATTGAAAACGGCGTTTTGAATGCTTTTGCATGCTTAAAACAGCAATTTTATCTTGATTTCACCAACATTAGCCATTTTACACGACAGAAACATGAATATGACAGTTTAAATACTTGAAAACCGCATTTTATACGTTTTTGCAAGCTAAAAACAGCTATTTTATCTTGATTTTGCAAACATTAACCATTACACACGACATATACATGAACATGACATTTAAATACTTGAAAACGGCGGTTTGTATGCTTTTGCATGCTTAAAACAGCAATTTTATCTTGACTTCACCAACATTAGCCATTATACACGACAGAAACATGAATATGACAATTTAAATACTTGAAAACAGCATTTTATATGTTTTTGCAAGCTGAAAACAGCTACTTTATCTTAATTTTGCAGACATAAGCCATTACACATGACATATACATGAATATGACAGTTTAAATACTTGGAAACGGCGTTTTGTATGCTTTTGCATGTTTAAACAGCAATTTTATCTTGATTTCACCAACATTTGTCATTAAACACGACAAAAACATGAATATGACAGTTTAAATACTTGAAAACAGCATTTTGTATGTTTTTGCAAGCTGAAAACAGCTATTTTATCTTGATTTTGCAAACATAAGCCATTACACACGACATATAAAAGAATATGACAGTTTAAATACTTGAAAACAGCATTTTGTATGTATTTGCAAGCTGAAAACAGCTATTTCATCTTGATTTTGCAAACATAAGCCATTACACACGACATATAAAAGAATATGACAATTTAAATACTTGAAAACAGCATTTTGTATGTATTTGCAAGCTGAAAACAGCTATTTTATCTTAATTTTGCAAAACATAAGCCATTACACATGACATATACATGAATATGACAGTTTAAATACTTGAAATTGGCATGTTGTATGCATTTGCATGCTTAAAACAGCAATTTTATCTTTATTTCACCAACGTTAGCCATTATACTGGACAGAAACATGAATATGACAATCTAAATACTTGAAAACATCATTTTGTATGTTTCTGCAAGCTGAAAGCAGCTATTTTATCTTGATTTTGCAAACATAAGCCATTACACATGACATATACATGAATATGACAGTGTATATACTTGAGCGCAGCGTTTTGTATGTTTTTGCAAGCTTAAAACTGCTACTTTATCTTGATTTTGCAAACATAAGAAATTACACACGACATATACATGAATATGACAGTTTAAATACGTAAAAACGGCGTTTTGTAAGCTTTTGCATGCTTAAAACAGCAATTTAATCTTGATTTCACCAACATTAGCCATTATACTGAACAGAAACATGAATATGAAAATCTAAATACTTGAAAACATCATTTTGTATGTTTTTGCAAGCTTAAAGCAGCTATTTTATCTTGATTTTGCAAACATAAGCCATTACACATGACATATACATGAATATGACAGTTTAAATACTTGAAAACAGCATTTTGTATCTTTTTGCAAACTGAAAACAGCTGATTTATCTTGATTTTGCAAACATAAGCCATTACACACGACACATACATGAATATGACAGTTTAAATAGTTGAAAACGGCGTTTTGTAAGCTTTTGCATGCTTAAAACAGCTATTTTATCTTGATTTCACCAACATTAGCCATTTTTGACGACAGTAACATGAATATGACAGTTTAAATACTTGAGCACAGCGTTTTGTATGTTCTTGCAAGCTGAAAACTGCTATTTTATCTTGATTTTGCAAACATAGGAGATTACACACGACATATACATGAATATGACAGTTTAAATACTTGAAAACGGGGTTTTGTATGCTCTTGCATGCCTAAAACAGCAATTTTATCTTGTTTTTACCAACATTAGCCATTATACAGGACAGAGACATGACTATGACAGTTTAAATACAATAAAACAGCATATGGAATGTTTTAGCAAGCTGAAAACAGCTATTTTATCTTGATTTTGCAAACATAAGCCATTACACACGTCATTTACATGAAAATGACAGTTTAAATACTTGAAAACGGCATTTTGTATGCTTTTTTATGCTTAAAGCCGCAATTTTATCTTGATTTCAACAACATTAGCCATTATACAGGACAGAAACATGAATATGACAGTTTAAATACTTGAAAACGGAATTTTGTATGCTTTTTCATGCTTAAAGCAGCAATTTTATCTTGATTTCAACAACATTAGCCATTATACAGGACTGAAACATGAACATGACAGTTTAAATATTTGAATACAGCGTTTTGTATGATTTTGCAAGCTGAAAACAGCTATTTTATCTTGATTTTGGAAACATAAGCCATTACACACGACATACACATGAATATGACAGTTTAAATACTTGAAAACGGCGTTTTGTACGCTTTTGCATGCTCAAAACAGCAATTTTATCTTGATTTCAACAACATTAGCCATTATACAGGAAAGAAACTTGAATATGACAATTTAAATACTTGAAAACAGCATTTTGTATGTTTTTGCAAGCTGAAAACAGCTATTTTATCTTGATTTTGCAAAAATAAGCCATTACACATGACATATACATGAATATGACAGTTAAAATACTTGAAAACGGCGTTCTGTATGCTTTTACATGCTTAAAACAGCAATTTTATCTTGATTTCGCCTACATTAGCCATTATACACGACTGAAACATGAATATGACTGTTTAAATACTTGAAAACAGCATTTTGTATGTTTTTGCAAGCTGTAAACGGCTATTTTATCTTGATTTTGCAAACATAAGCCATTACACACGACATATAAATGTGTATGCCAGTTTAAATACTTGAAAACAGCATTTTGTATGTATTTGCAAACTGAAAACAGCTATTTTATCTTCATTTTGCAAACATAAACCATTACACACGACATATACATAAATATGACAGTTAAAATACTTGAAAACATCATTTTGTATGTTTTTACAAGCTGAAAACAGCTATTTTATCTTGATTTTGCAAACATTAGCCATTACACACGACATTAATATGAATATAACAGTTTAAATACTTGAAAACGGCGTTATGTATGCTTTTGCATGCTTAAAACAGCAATTTTATCTTGATGTCACCAACATTAGCCATTATACACAACAGAAACATGAATATGACAGTTTAAATACTTGAAAACAGCGTTTAGTATGTTTTTGCAAGCTGAAAACAGCTATTTTATCTCGATTTTGCAAAAATAAGCCATTACACACGACATATACATGAATATGACAGTTAAAATACTTGAAAACGGCGTTTTGTATGCTTTTACATGCTTTAAACCGCAATTTTATCTTGATTTCGCATACAATAGCCATTATACACGACTGAAACATGAATATGACAGTTTAAATACTTGAAAACAGCATTTTGTATGTTTTTGCAACTGCAAACGGCTATTTTATCTTCATTTTGCAAACATTAGCCATTACACACGACATATACCTGAATATAACAGTTTAAATACTTGAAAACGGCGTTCTGTATGCTTTTGCATGCTTAAAACAGCAACTTTATCTTGATTTCGCCAACATTAGCCATTATACACGACAGAAACATGAATTTGACAGTTTAAATACTTGAAAACAGCATTTTGTATGTTTTTGCAAGCTGAAAACCGCTATTTTATCTTGATTTTGCAAACATAAGCCATTACACAAGTCATATACATTAATATGACAGTTTAAATACTTGAAAACGGCATTTTGTATGCTTTTGCATGCTTAAAGCTGCAATTTTATCTTGATTTCAACAACATTAGCCATTATACAGGACAGAAACATGAATATGGCAGTTTAAATACTTGAAAACAGCGTTTTGTATGTTTTTGCAAGCATAAAACAGCTTTTTAAAATTGATTTTACCAACATTAGCCATTATACAGGACTGAAACATGAACATGACAGTTTAAATACTTGAAAACAGCGATTTGTATGATGTTGCAAGCTGAAAACAGCTATTTTACCTTGATTTTGCAAACATAAGCCATTACACACGACATATACATGAATGACAGTTTAAATACTTGAAAACGGCGTTTTGTATGCTTTTGCATGCTTAAAACAGCAATTTTATCTTGATTTCACCAACAGTAGCCATATTCCACGACAGAAACATGAATATGACAAATTAAATACTTGAGAACAGCATTTTGTATGTTTTTGCAAGCTGAAAACAGCTATTTTTATCTTGATTTTGCAAAGATAAGCCATTACACACGAAATATACATGAATATGACAGATTATATAATTGAAAACGGCGTTTTGTATGCTTTTGCATGCTTAAAACAGCAATTTTATCTTTAATTCACCAACATTAGCCATTTTCCACGACAGAAACATGAATATGACAATTTAAATACTTGAGAACAGCATTTTGTATGTTTTTGCAAGCTGAAAACAGCTATTTTATCTTGATTTTGCAAACATGAGCCATTACACACGAAATATACATGAATATGGCAGTTTAAATACTTAAAAACGGCGTTTTGTATGCTTTTGTATTCTTAAAACAGCAATTTTATCTTGATTTCAACAACATTAGCCATTATACAGGACAGAAACATGAATATGGCAGTTTAAATACTTGAAAACAGCGTTTTGTATGTTTTTGCAAGCATAAAACAGCTTTTTAAAATTGATTTTACCAACATTAGCCATTATACAGGACTGAAACATGAACATGACAGTTTAAATACTTGAAAACAGCGTTTTGTATGATGTTGCAAGCTGAAAACAGCTATTTTACCTTGATTTTGCAAACATAAGCCATTACACACGACATATACATGAATGACAGTTTAAATACTTGAAAACGGCGTTTTGTATGCTTTTGCATGCTTAAAACAGCAATTTTATCTTGATTTCACCAACAGTAGCCATATTCCACGACAGAAACATGAATATGACAATTTAAATACTTGAGAACAGCATTTTGTATGTTTTTGCAAGCTGAAAACAGCTATTTTATCTTGATTTTGCAAAGATAAGCCATTACACACGAAATATACATGAATATGACAGATTATATAATTGAAAACGGCGTTTTGTATGCTTTTGCATGCTTAAAACAGCAATTTTATCTTTAATTCACCAACATTAGCCATTTTCCACGAAAGAAACATGAATATGACAATTTAAATACTTGAGAACAGCATTTTGTATGTTTTTGCAAGCTGAAAACAGCTATTTTATCTTGATTTTGCAAACATGAGCCATTACACACGACATATACATGAATATGACAGTTTAAATACTTGAAAACGGCGTTTTGTATGCTTTTGTATTCTTAAAACAGCAATTTTATCTTGTTTTCACCAACATTAGCCATTATACACGACAGAAATATGAATATGACAGTTTAAATACTTTAAAACAGCATATGGAATGTTTTTGCAAGATGAAAACAGCTATTTTATCTTGATTTTGCAAACATAAGCCATTACACACGTCATATACATGAATATGACAGTTTAAATACTTGAAAACGGCGTTTTGTATGCTTTTACATGCTTTAAACCGCAATTTTATCTTGATTTCGCCTACATTAGCCATTATACACGACTAAAACATGAATATGACAGTTTAAATACTTGAAAACAGCATTTTGTATGTTTTTGCAACTGTAAGCGGCTATTTTATCTTCATTTTGCAAACATTAGCCATTACACACGACATATACCTGAATATAACAGTTTAAATACTTGAAAACGGCGTTCTGTATGCTTTTGCATGCTTAAAACAGCAACTTTATCTTGATTTCGCCAACATTAGCCATTATACACGACACAAACATGAATTTGACAGTTTAAATACTTGAAAACAGCAATTTGTATGTTTTTGCAAGCTGAAAACCGCTATTTTATCTTGATTTTGCAAACATAAGCCAATACACACGTCATATACATGAATATGACAGTTTAAATACTTAAAAAACGGCGTTTTGTATGCTTTTGCAAGCTGTAAACAGCTATTTTATCTTGATTTTGCAAACATTAGACATTACACACGACATATACATGAATATGACAGTTTAAGTACTTGAAAACGGCGTTTTGTATGTTTTTGCAAGCATAAAACAGCTTTTTAAACTTGATTTCACCAACATTAGCCATTACACAGGACTGAAACATGAACATGACAGTTTAAATAATTGAATACAGCGTTTTGTATGATTTTGCAAGCTTAAAACAGCTATTTTATCTTGATTTTGGAAACATAAGCCATTACACACGACATACACATGAATATGACAGTTTAAATACCTGAAAACGGCGTTTTGTATGCTTTTGCATGCTCAAAACAGCAATTTTATCTTGATTTTACCAACATTAGCCATTATACACGACAGAAACATGAACATGACAGTTTAAATACTTGAAAACAGCGTTTTGTATGTTTTTGCAAGCTGAAAAGAGCTATTTTATCTTGATTTTGTAAACATAAACCATTACACACGACATACACATGAATATGACAGTTCAAATACTTGAAAACGGCGTTTTGTATGCTTTTGCATTCTTAAAACAGCAATTTTATCTTGATTTCACAAACATTAGCCATTATACACGACAGAAACATGAATATGACAGTTTAAATTCTTAAAAACAGCGTTTTGTATGTTTTTGCAAACATAAAACAGCATTTTAAACTTGATTTCACCAACATTAGCCATTATACAGGACTGAAACATGAACATGACAGTTTAAATAATTGAATACAGCGTTTTGTATGATTTTGCAAGCTTAAAACAGCTATTTTATCTTGATTTTGGAAACATAAGCCATTACACACGACATACACATGAATATGACAGTTTAAATACTTGAAAACGGCGTTTTGTATGCTCTTGCATGCCTAAAACAGCAATTTTATCTTGATTTTACAAACATTAGCCATTATACAGGACAGAGACATGAATATGACAGTTTAATTACTTGAAAACGGCGTTTTGTATGTTTTTGCAAGCTGTAAACAGCTATTTTATCTTGATTTTGCAAACATTAGACATTACACACGACATATACATGAATATGACAGTTTAAGTACTTGAATACGGCGTTTTGTATGCTTTTGCATGCATGAAACAGCAATTTTATCTTGATATCACCAACATTAGCCATTATACACGACAGAAACATGAACATGACAGTTTAAATACGTGAAAACAGCATTTTGTATGTTTTTACAAGATGAAAACCGCTATTTTATTTTGATTTTGCAAACATAAGCCATTACACACGTCATATACATTAATATGACAGTTTAAATACTTGAAAACGGCATTTTGTATGCTTTTTCATGCTTAAAGCAGCAATTTTATCTTGATTTCAACAACATTAGCCATTATACAGGACAGAAACATGAATATGACAGTTTAAATACTTGAAAACAGCGTTTTGGTATGTTTTTGCAAGCATAAAACAGCTTTTTAAACTTGATTTCACCAACATTAGCCATTATACAGGACTGAAACATGAACATGACAGTTTAAATAATTGAATACAGCGTTTTGTATGATTTTGCAAGCTTAAAACAGCTATTTTATCTTGATTTTGGAAACATAAGCCATTACACACGACATACACATGAATATGACAGTTTAAATACTTGAAAACGGCGTTTTGTATGCTTTTGCATGCTCAAAACAGCAATTTTATCTTGATTTTACCAACATTAGCCATTATACACGACAGAAACATGAACATGACAGTTTAAATACTTGAAAACAGCGTTTTGTATGTTTTTGCAAGCTGAAAACAGCTATTTTATCTTGATTTTGGAAACATAAGCCATTACACACGACATACACATGAATATGACAGTTTAAATACTTGAAAACGGCGTTTTGTATGCTTTTGCATGCTCAAAACAGCAATTTTATCTTGATTTTACCAACATTAGCCATTATACACGACAGAAACATGAACATGACAGTTTAAATTCTTAAAAACAGCGTTTTGTATGTTTTTGCAAGCTGAAAACAGCTATTCAATCTTGATTTGCAAACATAAGCCATTACACACGACATATAAATGAATATGACAGTTTAATTACTTGAAAACAGCATTTTGTATGTATTTGCAAGCTGAAAACAGCTATTTGATCTTAATTTTGCAAAACATAAGCCATTACACATGACATATACATGAATATGACAGTTTCAAATACTTGAAATTGGCATTTTGTATGCTTTTGCATGCTTAAAACAGCAATTTTATCTTTATTTCACCAACTTTAGCCATTTTCCACGACAGAAACATGAATATGACAATTTTAATACTTGAGAACAGCATTTTGTATGTTTTTGAAAGCTAAAAACTGCTATTTTATCTTGATTTTGGAAACATAAGCTGTTACACATGCCATATACATGAATATGACAGTTTAAATACTTGGAAACGGCGTTTTTTATGCTTTTGCATGCTTAAACAGCAATTTTATCTTGATTTCACCAACATTTGTCATTAAACACGACAGAAACATGAATATGACCGTTTAAATACTTGAAAACAGCATTTTGTATGTTTTTGAAAGCTGAAAACAGCTATTTAATCTTGATTTTGCAAACATAAGCAATTACACACGACATATAAATGAATATGACAGTTTAAATACTTGAAAACAGCATTTTGTATGTATTTGAAAGCTAAAAACAGCTATTTTATCTTAATTTTGCAAAACATAAGCCATTACACATGACATATACATGAATATGACAGTTTATATACTTGAAATTGGCATTTTGTATGCTTTTGCATGCTTAAAACAGCAATTTTATCTTTATTTCACCAACATTAGCCATTATACTGGACAGAAACATGAATATGACAATCTAAATACTTGAAAACATCATTTTGTATGTTTTTGCAAGCTGAAAGCAGCTATTTTATCTTGATTTTGCAAACATAAGAGATTACACACGACATATACATGAATATGACAGTTTAAATACTTGAAAACGGGGTTTTGTATGCTTTTGCATGCCTAAAACAGCAATTTTATCTTGATTTTACCAACATTAGCCATTATACAGGACAGAGACATGAATATGACAGTTTAAATACTAGAAAAACAGCATTTTGTATGTTTTTGCAAGCTGAAAGCAGCAATTTTATATTGATTTTGCAAACATAAGCCATAACACATGACATACATGAATATGACAGTTTAAATACTTGAAAACAGAATTTTTTATCTTTTTGCAAGCTGAAAACAGCTATTTTATCTTGATTTTGCAAACATAAGCCATTACACACGACATATACATGAATATGACAGTTTAAATACTTGAAAACGGTGTTTTGTATGCTTTTTCAAGCTTAAAACAGCAATTTTATCTTGATTTTACCAACATTAGCCATTATACAGGACAGAAACATGAATATGACAATTTAAATACTTGAAAACGGCGTTTTGTTTGCTTTTGCATGCTTCAAACAGCAATTTTATATTGATTTCATCAACATTAGCCATTATACAGGACAGAAACATGAATATGACAGTTTAAATACTTTAAAACAACATTTTGTATGTTTTTGTAAGCTGAAAACAGCTATTTTATCTTGATTTTGCAAACATAAGCCATTAAACACGACATATACATGAATGTGACAGTTTAAATTGTTGGAAACGGCGTTTTGTATGCTTTTGCATGCTAAAAACAGCAATTTTATCTTGATTTCACCAACATTAGCCATTATACACGACAGAAACATGAATATGACAATTTAAATACTTGAAAACAGCATTTTATATGTTTTTGCAAGCTGAAAACAGCTACTTTATCTTAATTTTGCAGACATAAGCCATTACACATGACATATACATAAATATGACAGTTTAAATACTTGAAAACAGCATTTTGTATGTTTTTGCAAGCTAAAAACAGCTATTTTATCTTGATTTTGCAAACATAAGCCATTACACACGACATATAAAAGAATATGACAGTTTAAATACTAGAAAACAGCATTTTGTATGTATTTGCAAGCTGAAAACAGCTATTTTATCTTAATTTTGCAAAACATAAGCCATTACACATGACATATACATGAATATGACAGTTTAAATACTTGAAATTGGCATGTTGTATGCATTTGCATGCTTAAAACAGCAATTTTAACTTTATTTCACCAACGTTAGCCATTATACTGGACAGAAACATGAATATGACAATCTAAATACTTGAAAACATCATTTTGTATGTTTCTGCAAGCTGAAAGCAGCTATTTTATCTTGATTTTGCAAACATAAGCCATTACACATGACATATACATGAATATGACAGTTTATATACTTGAGCACAGCGTTTTGTATGTTTTTGCAAGCTTAAAACTGCTACTTTATCTTGATTTTGCAAACATAAGCCACTACACACGACATATACATGAATATGACAGTTAAAATACGTAAAAACGGCGTTTTGTAAGCTTTTGCATGCTTAAAACAGTAATTTAATCTTGATTTCACCAACATTAGCCATTATACTGGACAAAAACATGAATATGACAGTTTAAATACTTTAAAACATCATTTTGTATGTTTTTGCAAGCTGAAAGCAGCTATTTTATCTTGATTTTGCAAACATAAACCATTACACATGACATATACATTAATATGACAGTTTAAATACTTGAAAACAGCATTTTGTAACTTTTTGCAAGCTGAAAACAGCTATTTATTCTTGATTTTGCAAACATAAGCCATTACACACGACATATACATGAATATGACAGTTTGCATACTTGAAAACGGCGTGTTGTAAGATTTTGTATGCTTAAAACAGCTATTTTATCTTGATTTCACCAACATTAGCCATTAATGACGACAGTAACATGAATATGACAGTTTAAATACTTGAGCACAGCGTTTTGTATGTTCTTGCAAGCTGAAAACTGGTATTTTATCTTGATTTTGCAAGCATAAGAGATTACACACGACATATACATGAATATGACAGTTTAAATACTTGAAAACGGGGTTTTGTATGCTCTTGCATGCCTAAAACAGCAATTTTATCTTGATTTTACAAACATTAGCCATTATACAGGACAGAGACATGAATATGACAGTTTAAATACTTGAAAACAACATTTTGTATGTTTTTGCAAGCTGAAAGCTGCAATTTTATATTGATTTTGCAAACATAAGACATAACACATGACATATACATGAATATAACAGTTTAAATACTTGAAAACAGCGTTTTGTATGTTTTTGCAAGCTGAAAACAGCTATTTTACCTTGATTTTACAAATATAAGCCATTACACACGACATGTACATGAATGGCACTTTAAATACTTAAAAACGGCGTTTTTTATGCTTTTGCATGCTTAAAACAGCAATTTTATATTGATATCACCAAGATTAGCCAATATACACGACAGAAACATGAAAATGACAGTTTGAATACCTGAAAACAGCGTTTTGTATGTTTTTGCAAGTTGTAAACAGCTATTTTATCTTGATTTTGCAAACATTAGACATTACACACGACATATACGATAGTTTAAGTACTTAAAAACGGCGTTTTGTATGCTTTTGCATGCTTAAAACAGCAATTTTATCTTTATTTCACCAACATTAGTCATTATACACGACAGAAACATGAACATGACAGTATAAATACTTGAAAACAGCATTTTGTATGTTTTTGCAAGCTGAAAACAGCTATTTTATCTTAATTTTGCAAACATAAGCCATTACACACGTCATATACATTAATTAGCCAGTTTAAATACTTGAAAACAGCGTTTTGTATATTTTTGCAAGCTGTAAACAGCTATTTTATCTTGATTTTGCAAACATTAGACATTACACACGACATATACATGAATATGACACTTTAAGTACTTAAAAGCGGCGTTTTGAATGCTTTTGCATGCTTTAAACAGCAATTTTATCTTGATTTCATCAACATTAGCCATTATACACGACAGAAACATGAACATGACGGTTTAAATACTTGAAAACAGCATTTTGTATGTTTTTGCAAGCTGAAAACAGCAATTTAATCTTGATTTCACCAACATTAGCCATTATACTGGACAGAAACATGAATATGACAGTTTAAATACTTGAAAACATCATTTTGTATGTTTTTGCAAGCTGAAAGCAGCTATTTTATCTTGATTTTGCAAACATAAACCATTACACATGACATATACATTAATATGACAGTTTAAATACTTGAAAACAGCATTTTGTAACTTTTTGCAAGCTAAAAACAGCTATTTATTCTTGATTTTGCAAACATAAGCCATAACACAACAACATATACATGAATATGACAGTTTGAATACTTGAAAACGGCGTTTTGTAAGATTTTGCATGCTTAAAACAGCTATTTTATCTTGATTTCACCAACATTAGCCATTAATGACGACAGTAACATGAATATGACAGTTTAAATACTTGAGCACAGCGTTTTGTATTTTCTTGCAAGCTGAAAACTGCTATTTTATCTTGATTTTGCAAACATAAGAGATTACACACGACATATACATGAATATGACAGTTTATTACTTGAAAACGGGGTTTTGTATGCTCTTGCATGCCTAAAACAGCAATTTTATCTTGATTTTACCAACATTAGCCATTATACAGGACAGAGACATGAATATGACAGTTTAAATACTTGAAAACAACATTTTGTATGTTTTTGCAAGCTGAAAGCTGCAATTTTATATTGATTTTGCAAATATAAGACATAACACATGACATATACATGAATATAACAGTTTAAATACTTGAAAACAGCGTTTTGTATGTTTATGCAAGCTGAAAACAGCTATTTTACCTTGATTTTACAAATATAAGCCATTACACACGACATGTACATGAATGACACTTTAAATACTTAAAAACGGCGTTTTTTATGCTTTTGCATGCTTAAAACAGCAATTTTATATTGATATCTCCAAGATTAGCCAATATACACGACAGAAACATGAAAATGACAGTTTGAATACCTGAAAACAGCGTTTTGTATGTTTTTGCAAGCTGTAAACAGCTATTTTATCTTGATGTTGCAAACATTAGACATTACACACGACATATACGATAGTT
>CAWWDY010001826.1:0-30436 GCA_963942605.1 Poecilus cupreus
AACATTAGCTATTATATACGACAGAAACATGAATATGACAGTTCAAATACTTGAAAACAGCATTTTGTATGTTTTTGCAAGCTGAAAACAGCTATTTTATCTTGATTTTGCAAACATAAGCCATTACACACGACATGTACATGAATATGACAGTTTAAATACTTGAAAACGGTGTTTTGTATGCTTTTGCATGCTTAAAACAGCATTTTTATCTTGCTTTTCACCAACATTAGCTATCATGCACGACAGAAACATGAATATGATAGTTCAAATACTTGAAAACAGCATTTTGTATGTTTTTGCAAGCTGAAAACAGCTATTTTATCTTGATTTTGCAAACATAAGCCATTTCACACGACACGTACATGAATATGACAGTTTAAAAACTTGAAAACGTTGTTTTGTATGCTTTTGCATGCTTAAAACAGCATTTTTATCTTGCTTTTACCGACATTAGCTATTATACACGACAGAAACATGAATATGACAGTTTAAATACTTGAAAACAGCATTTTGTATGTTTTTGCAAGCTGAAAACACCTATTTTATCTTGATTACGCAAACATAAGCCATTACACACGACATGTACATAAATATGACAGTTTAAATACTTGAAAACGGTGTTTTGTATGCTTTTGCATGCTTAAAACAGCATTTTTATCTTGCTTTCACAAACATTAGCTATTATACACGACATATACATGAATATGACAGTTTAAATAATTGAAAACGGTGTTTTGTATGCTTTTGCATGCTTAAAACAGCATTTTTATCTTGCTTTCACCTAAATTAGCTATTATACACGACAGAAACATGAAAACAGCATTTTGTATGTTTTTGCAAACTGAAAACAGCTATTTTATATTGATTTTGCAAACATAAGCCATTACACACGACATGTTTATGAATATGGCAGTTTAAATACTTGAAAACGGTGTTTTGTATGCTTTTTGCATGCTTAAAACAGCATTTTTATCTTGCTTTCGCCAACATTAGCTATTATACACGACAGAAACATGAATATGACTGTTTAAATACTTGAAAACAGCATTTTGTATGTTTTTGCAAGCTGAAAACAGCTATTTTATCTTGATTTTGCAAACATAAGCCATTACATACGACATGTTCATGAATATGACAGTTTAAATACTTGAAAACGGTGTTTTATATGCTTTTGATTGCTTAAAACAGCATTTTTATCTTGCTTTCACCAACATTAGCTATTATACACGACAGAAACATAAATATGACAGTTTAAATACTTGAAAACAGCATTTTGTATGTTTTTGCAAGCTGGAAACAGCTATTTTATCTTGATTTTGCAAAGATAAGCCATTACACACGACATATACATGATTATGACAGTTTAAATACACTTGAAAACGGTGTTTTGTATGCTTTTGCATGCTTAAAACAGCATTTTTATCTTGCTTTCACCAACATTAGCTATTATACACGACAGAAACATGAATATAACAGTTTTAAATACTTGAAAACAGCATTTTGTATGATTTTGCAAGCTGAAAACAGCTATTTTATCTTGATTTTGCAAACATAAGCCATTACACACGACATATACATGAATATGACAGTTTAAATACTTGAAAACGGTGTTTTGTATGCTTTTGCATGCTTAAAACAGCATTTATATCTTGCTTTCACCAACATTAGCTATTATACACGACAGAAACATGAATATGACAGTTTAAATACTTGAAAACGGTGTTTTGTATGCTTTTACATGCTTAAAACAGCATTTTTATCTTGCTTTCACCAACATTAGCTATTATACACAACAGAAACATGAGTATGACAGTTAAAATACTTGAAAACGGTGTATTGTATGCTTTTGCAAGCTTAAAACAGCATTTTATCTTGCTTTCACCAACATTAGCTATTATACACGACAGAAACATTAATATGACAGTTTAAATACTTGAAAACAGCATTTTGCTTGTTTTTGCAAGCTGAAAACTGCTATTTTATTTTGATTTTGCAAATATAAGCCCATTACACACGACATGTACATGAATATGACAGTTTAAATACTTGAAAACTGTGTTTTGTATGCTTTTGATTGCTTAAAACAGCATTTTTATCTTGCTTTCACCAACATTAGCTATTATACACGACTTAACATGAACTATGATCAGTTTAAATTACTTGAAAACAGCATTTTGTAAGTTTTTTGCAAGCTGAAAAAAGCTATTTTATCTGATTTGCAAACATAAGCTATTACACATGACATATATATGAATATGACAGTTTAAATACTTGAAAACGGTGTTTGGTATGCTTTTGCTTGCTAAAAACAGCATTTTTATTTTGCTTTCACTAACATTAGCTATTATACACGATAGAAACATGAATATGACAGTTTAAATACTTGAAAACAGCATTTTGTATGATTTTGCAAGCTGAAACAGCTATTTTATCTTGATTTTGCAAACATAAGCCATTACACACGACATATACATGAATATGACAGTTTAAATACTTGAAAACGGTGTTTTGTATGCTTTTGCATGTTTAAAACAGCATTTTTATCTTGCTTTCACCAACATTAGCTATTATGCACGACAGAAACATGAATATGACAGTTTAAATACTTGAAAACGGTGTTTTGTATGCTTTTGCATGCTTAAAACAGCATTTTTATCGTGCTATTACCAACATTAGCTATTATACACGACAGACACATAAATATGACAGTTTAAATACTTGAAAACGGTGTTTTGTATGCTTAAAACAGTATTTTTATCTTGCTTTCACCAACATTAGCTATTATACACAACAGAAACATTAATATGACAGTTTAAATACTAGAAAACAGCATTTTGTATGATTTTGCAAGCTGAAAACAGCTATTTTATCTTGATTTTGCAAACATAAGCCATTACTGGACATGTACATGAATATGACAGTTTAAATACTTGAAAACGGTGTTATGTATGCTTTTGATTGCTTAAAACAGCATTTTTATCTTGCTTTCACCAACATTAGCTATTACACACGACTGAAACATGAATATGACAGTTTAAATACTTGAAAACAGCATTTTGTATGTTTTGCAAGCTGAAAACAGCTATTTTATCTTGATTTTGAAAACATAAGCCATTACACACGACATATACATGAATATGACAGTTTAAAATACTTGAAAACGGTGTTTTGTATGCTTTTGCATGCTTAAAACAGCATTTTTATCTTGCTTTCACCAACATTAGCTTTTATACACGACTGAAACATGAATATGACATTTTAAATACTTGAAAACAGCATTTTGTATGTTTTTGCAAGCTGAAAACAGCTATTTTATCTTGATTTTGCAAACATAAGCTATTACACACGACATATATATGAATATGACAGTTTAAATACTTGAAAACGGTGTTTTGTATGCTTTTGCATGCTTAAAACAGCATTTTTATCTTGCTTTCACCGACATTAGCTATTATACACGACAGAAACATGAATATGACAGTTTAAATACTTGAAAACAGCATTTTGTATGTTTTTGCAAGCTGAAAACAGCTATTTTATCTTGATTTTGCAAACATAAGCCAGTACGTACGACATGTACATGAATATGACAGTTTAAATACTTGAAAACGGTGTTTTGTATGCTTTTGCATGCTTAAAACAGCATTTTTATCTTACTTTCACCAGCATTAGCTATTATACACGACAGAAACATGTATATGACAGTTTAAATACTAGAAAACAGCATTTTGTGTGTTTTTGCAAGCTGAAAACAGCTATTTTATTTTGTTTTTGCAAACATAAGCCATTACATACGACATGGACATGAATATGACAGTTTAAATACTTGAAAACGGTGTTTTGTAATCTTTTGATTGCTTAAAACAGCATTTTTATCTTGCTTTCACCAACATTAGCTATTATACACGACTGAAACATGAATATGACAGTTTAAATACTTGAAAACAGCATTTTGTATGTTTTTGCAAGCTAAAAACAGCTATTTTATTTTGATTTTGCAAACATAAGCCAATACACACGACATATACATGAAAATGACAGTTTAAATACTTGAAAACGGTTTTTTGTATGCTTTTGCATGCTTAAAACCGCATTTTATATCTTGCTTTCACCAACATTAGCGACAGAAACATGAATATGACAGTTTAAATACTTGAAAACAGCATTTTGTATAATTTTGCAAGCTGAAAACAGCTATTTTATCTTGATTTTGCAAACATAAGCCATTACACACGACATATACATGAATATGACAGTTTAAATACTTGAAAACGGTGTTTTGTATGCTTTTGCATGCTTAAAACAGCATTTTTTTCTTACTTTCACCAACATTAGCTATTATACACGACAGAAACATGAATATGACAGTTTAAATATTTGAAAACAGCATTTTGCCTGTTTTGCAAGCTGAAAACAGCTATTTTATCTTGATTTTGCAAACATAAGCCTTTACTCGACATGTACATGAATATGACAGTTTAAATACTTGAAAACGGTGTTTTGTATGCTTTTGATTGCTTAAAACAGCATTTTTATCTTGATTTCACCAACATTAGCTATTATACACGACTGAAACATGAAAATGACAGTTTAAATACTTGAAAACAGCATTTTGTATGTTTTTGCAAGCTAAAAACAGCTATTTTATCTTGCTTTCACCAACATTAGCTATTATACACGACAGACACATGAATATGACAGTTTAAATACTTGAAAACGGTGTTTTGTATGCTTTTGATTGCTTAAAACAGCATTTTTATCTTGCTTTCACCAACATTAGCTATTATACACGACTGAAACATGAATATGACAGTTTAAATACTTAAAAACAGCATTTTGTATGCTTTTGCAAGCTGAAAACAGCTATTTTATCTTGATTTTGCAAACGTAAGCCATTACTCGACATGTACATGAATATGACAGTTTTGAATACCTGAAAACGGTGTTTTGTATGCTTTTGCATGCTTAAAACAGCATTTTTATCTTGCTTTCACAAACATTAGCTATTATACACGACAGAAACATGAATATGACAGTTTATATATTTGAAAACAGCATTTTGCGTGTTTTGCAAGCTGAAAACAGCTATTTTATCTTGATTTTGCAAACATAAGCCATTACTCGACATGAACATGAATATGACAGTTTAAATACTTGAAAACGGTGTTTTGTATTCTTTTGATTGCTTAAAACAGCATTTTTATCTTGCTATCACCAACATTAGCAATTACACACGACTGAAACATGAATATGACAGTTTAAATACTTGAAAACAGCTTTTTGTATGTTTTGCAAGCTGAAAACAGCTATTTTATCTTGATTTTGCAAACATAAGCCATTACACACGACATATACATGAATATGACAGTTTAAATACTTGAAAACGGTGTTTTGTATGCTTTTGCATGCTTAAAACAGCATTTTTATCTTGCTTTCACCAACATTAGCTATTATACACGACAGAAACATGAATATGACAGTTCAAATACTTGAAAACAGCATTTTGTATGTTTTTGCAAGCTGAAAACAGCTATTTGATCTTGATTTTGCAAACATAAGCCATTTCACACGACATGTACATGAATATGACAGTTTAAATACTTGAAAACGGTGTTTTGTATGCTTTTGCATGCTTAAAACAGCATTTTTATCTTGCTTTCACCAACATTAGCTATTATACACGACAGAAACATGAATATGACAGTTCAAATACTTGAAAACAGCATTTTGTATGTTTTTGCAAGCTGAAAACAGCTATTTGATCTTGATTTTGCAAACATAAGCCATTTCACACGACATGTACATGAATACGACAGTTTAAATACTTGAAAACGGTGTTTTGTATGCTTTTGCTTACAAAAAAAAAAAAAATGGCGCCGGGTGATGTGCAAAGTAATAGTGCTCAAGTTAACAAGTGCAAAAAATGTAAACAAACCGCAATTAGCGGTGCTAAATGTATAACGTGTGGTACTGTGTCTCATAATACTTGTGTTAGACTATTAAAAAATATTAAAATTATTGACGACTGCAATATTAACTGTTGTGTAGTGGCTGACACTGAGGACCTTGATTCGTCTTTCACAAGTGCCACTGATGAAAGTTATAGTGCACTAAAAATTGAAATTAAATATTTAAAACAAATTGTCAACAATAAAGATTTTATTATACAAAGTCAGAGTGATCTAATTCTATCTTTAAAACAACAGATTAATTTATTGAATAAAAATTTAAATGCTAAAACGTCATCTCCGCCATCTTTCGATAAAATAAATAAAATTGTTGCTAACAAACAAACACCTGCAATATCGGCAAAGGCAACCCAAACAAGATAAGGTCAAGATACTGTCAAAATTGATAAACAAATGACTAAAGAAATTACACTGATGCCTTCTGAAACAACAAAAAATAACTTAATTGTTGTGAAAGATGTGACAACCAATATATCTGACATGAACAATGCAGCGAATCCTGCAACCAAATCAAGGATAAATAAACGAACTTCTATGAAGACTGTCATTGGTAATCTCACTTCTATCAATTCAGCATCTTTAAAGGCTGCTGAATTAAAACCAGCGTCCCTTCATGTGTATAAACTTCACCCTGATACCACTGAAGAGGAATTGAGAAATTTCCTACAACCGTCTTTCCCAGAGGTAGCCTGTGAAAAATTAAATTCCAAATATCCGACATATTATTCTTCCTTTAAGGTGACAGTGTCTCAGTCAAATCGGGATAAAGCCTTGGATCCGTCCATTTGGCCCAGCGGAACTCATGTTAATAAATTTTTTCACCTAAGGGCCTCTCCAAAAGTTGTTTAACGAACAATATTATGGACAACATTGACTTTAATTTGTTAATTTTGAACTGTCAAGCGATGTCATTTGATAAAGCGAACTTAATATTTTCTGAGTATATAACAAAGATAAACTTTTTAAAATTTTTATGTCTTACTGAGACTTGGAGCAACCAAACTAATATAGATACATTTCATTTTAGTAATTATACATGCCTCTCTAATTTTTGTAGATCTCAATTCAGAGGTGGAGGGGTGGGAATCTGGTGCCATAACAGCATTTGTAAAGATGTTGATGTTATTGATATTTCTAATTTATGTATTGAAAAAAATTTTGAAGCCTGTGCCATTTTGTGGAAACCTGATTCCCAGAACCCAATTCTCATTATTAATGTTTACAGATCTCCAAGTTCTAATTACAAAATATTATGTGAAAATATCACTCTAGTCTTAGAACAGAACTATAAAGTTAATCATGATCTTATAATATGTGGAGATTTTAACCTAGATCCTGTTCGAGATGTCATTGAATTTAATTATTTATTTGACATTTTAGCAACATATAATCTTTTTAACAAAATTGAAACTCCAACTAGAGGTAACAATAGATTGGATCATTGTTTTACTAATATTAATAGTTGTATTGCAGCAGTTCAGAAGAATTTTATATCTGACCATAATACTTTACTAGTAAAAATTAATTCTCATAAAACGGATGAGGCAGTCTGCTTTAGGAGAATTTTTAACGATGCTAAGGTCAATAATTTTTCTCAACAGCTACTAAGCGAAACATGGTCTGATGTTTTTACTAAATCTCTAACGGATGACGCTTTTGAATGTTTCTTTAATATTTTCAATTTCCATTTTAATAATAATTTCCCTTTGCAGAAAATAACATCAAAATACTGTAATAAGAAAGACTGGGTTGACCTAAATGTTGTCAATTCTAGTAACAATCTTAAATCATTATATCATTTGAAAAATAGTTTCCCAGAGCTTACCTCTGTCTATAAGAAAGCCAAAAAGGAACATAGTTTGCTGATAACAACTACTAAACGAGTTTTTTTCCAGAATAAAATAATAAACTCAGATAACATGTCGAAAAGCGCCTGGAACATCATAAACGCTAAGAGAGAGAATAAAGCTGATCTGGGATTAAAAATATCTTATAATGACGAAATCATTGATGACCCTGAGATCGTTGCAAATATGTTCAACCATCATTTTAAGGAAGCACCTCTGAACATCTTAAATCGCATTCCGGTGGTCAACACATCAAATGGGCACAGAAATGGTAATCATTTTTCCTCTAATCTTTTCTTGAACCCTTTCACTGAAACAGAATTATTTGAAACTATTTTAAACAAACTAAAAAATAAAAATTCAAGTGGGCCTGATAATGTGCCAAATTTTATTATTCGTAAAGTTGCGCATCTTATTGCTGAGCCTCTAACTTATATTATTAATTTATCTTTTCAAAACGGTACTTTCCCGGCAAGTTTAAAATCGAATAAAGTAATTCCTGTTTACAAAAAAGGTGAAAAAACAAGTCTGGATAATTACAGGCCTATAGCTTTAACCTCGGGGTTTTCAAAAATTTTTGAATATTGTTTTTTGAATAGACTTGATTGTTTTCTAAACCAAAACTGTATTATTAATAATAATCAGTTCGGATTTAGAACAAATAGTTCAACTATCGATGCTTTACACTGTTTTTATAATAATATTATTCAAAATCTAAATAATGGGGAACACCCAATTGGTATATTATGTGATTTAAGTAAAGCTTTTGACTGTGTTGATCATTCCCGCTTGTTAGATAAGCTAGAGTGCGTAGGTGTTCGTGGGGTTGCCTTGAATTGGATTTCAACCTTTTTATCAAACAGACACCAATTCGTGTCTCTTAACTACACTAATAAGCAGTCGACTAATTATTTTGTTCAGTCTAATTTAGCATTAATTGATGTAGGTCTTCCACAGGGTACTGTACTTGCTCCAGTTCTATTTACTATTTATATAAATGACTTATGTACAGTACTTTCTGATGATTGCATTCCAATTTTGTATGCCGATGATAGTACTATAATCATTTCGGACCCAGATAAAGATATTTTCATTAACAAATGCAATCACACCGTTCAGTCCCTAACTTCATGGTGTTGTGAAAATAAGTTATTTTTAAATAGTTCTAAAACAAAAATTCTTCATTTTCACATGAATCCCAATAACAATAATAATATTAACATTCGTTTTGGAGATAGCTGTAAAGGTACCGACAAATCAGCTCGTTTATTGGGTATGCTAGTAACTGATACCCTAAACTGGAATCCTCACTGTGACGATCTTATTATCAAACTTAATTCGACCTGTTATCAAATACGACATTTAAAAGAATATTTAAATATTAATCAACTTTTAATTTTTTACTTTGCTTGCGTTGAGTCTCGCATACGTTATGGTATTTCCTTTTGGGGCGCTTCTAATGCTGCTCACAAAGTTTTTATAGCTCAAAAGAGAATTTTAAGATGTATCGCAGGAATCAGTCAAAGAACATCCTGTAGAGATATTTTTAAAAAATTTAATATTTTAAGTTTAACTTGCATCTATATTTGGCAAATAAGCAATTTTATTTTCAAGAATAAAACATCGTTTACCATGATTTCAGAGTTGCATCAACATAACACAAGAAAAAGAAATAATTTATACGTTCCTACTTCTAAGTTAAATGTTGTAAAAAATTCTCCTAACCGGATTGGTTTACAAATTTTTAACAAACTGCCCGATGTCATTAAATCAGAGACTAACTCTAGAAAATTCAAAAAAAGTCTAAAATTGTTCCTTCTGCATTACAACTTCTATGATTTAAATGAATTTTTTAATTTATAATTTATTTAACTTTTGTATCTGTTTATATATTTTATTTGTGACGTTTTCTATATACAATGAATTGTATCCTCAGAAAAAATAAATCATTATTAAAACAGCATTTCTATCTTGCTTTTACCAACATTAGCTATTATACACGACAGAAACATGAATATGACAGTTTAAATACTTGAAAACAGCATTTTGTATGTTTCTGCAAGCTGAAAACGGCTATTTTATTTTTTATTTTGCAAACATAAGACATTACACACGACATATACATGAATATGACAGTTTAAATACTTGAAAACAGCATTTTGTATATTTTTGCAAGCTGAAAACACCTATTTTATCTTGATTACGCAAACATAAGCCATTACACACGACATGTACATGAATATGACAGTTTAAATACTTGAAAACGGTGTTTTGTATGCTTTTGCATGCTTAAAACAGCATTTTTATCTTGCTTTCACCAACATTAGCTATTATACACGACATATACATGAATATGACAGTTTAAATAATTGAAAACGGTGTTTTGTATGCTTTTGCATGCTTAAAACAGCATTTTTATCTTGCTTTCACCTAAATTAGCTATTATACACGACAGAAACATGAAAACAGCATTTTGTATGTTTTTGCAAGCTGAAAACAGCTATTTTATATTGATTTTGCAAACATAAGCCATTACACATGACATGTTTATGAATATGGCAGTTTAAATACTTGAAAACGGTGTTTTGTATGCTTTTGCATGCTTAAAACAGCATTTTTATCTTGCTTTCGCCAACATTAGCTATTATACACGACAGAAACATGAATATGACAGTTTAAATACTTGAAAACAGCATTTTGTATGTTTTTGCAAGCTGAAAACAGCTATTTTATCTTGATTTTGCAAAGATAAGCCATTACACACGACATATACATGATTATGACAGTTTAAATACTTGAAAACGGTGTTTTGTATGCTTTTGCATGCTTAAAATAGCATTTTTATCATGCTTTCACCAACATTAGCTATTATACACGACAGAAACATGAACATGACAGTTTAAATACTTGAAAACAGCATTTTGTATGATTTTGCAAGCTGAAAACAGCTATTTTATCTTGATTTTGCAAACATAAGCCATTACACACGACATATACATGAATATGACAGTTTAAATACTTGAAAACGGTGTTTTGTATGCTTTTGCATGCTTAAAACAGCATTTTTATCTTGCTTTCACCAACATTAGCTATTATACATGACAGAAACATGAATATGACAGTTCAAATACTTGAAAACAGCATTTTGTATGTTTTTGCAAGCTGAAAACAGCTATTTTATCTTGATTTTGCAAACATAAGCCATTACACACGACATGTTTATGAATATGACAGTTTAAATACTTGAAAACGGTGTTTTGTATGCTTTTGCATGCTTAAAACAGCATTTTTATTTTGCTTTCACCAAAATTAGCTATTATACACGACAGAAACATGAATATGACAGTTTAAATGCTTAAAACCAGCATTTTGTATGTTTTTGCAAGATGAAAACAGCTATTTTATCTTGATTTTGCAAACATAAGCCATTACACACGACATATACATTAATATGACAGTTTAAATACTTGAAAACGGTGTTTTGTATGCTTTTGCATGCTTAAAACAGCATTTTTATCTTGCTTTCACCAACATTAGCTATTATACACGACAGAAACATGAATATGACAGTTTAAATACTTGAAAACGATGTTTTGTATGTTTTTGCATGCTTAAAACAGCATTTTTATCTTGCTTTCACCAACATTAGCTATTATACACGACAGAAACAGGAATATGACAGTTTAAATACTTAAAAACAGCATTTTGTATGTTTTTGCAAGGTGAAAACAGCTATTTTATCTGTATTTTGCAAACATAAACTATTACACACGACATATACATGAATATGACAGTTTAAATACTTGAAAACGGTGTTTTGTATGCTTTTGCATGCTTAAAACAGCATTTTTATCTTGCTTTCACCAACATTAGCTATTATAAACGACAGAAACATGAATATGACAGTTTAAATACTTGAAAACGATGTTTTGTATGCTTTTGCATGCTTAAAACAGCATTTTTATTTTGCTTTCACCAACATTTGCTATTATACACGACAGAAACATGAATATGACAGTTTAAATACTTGAAAACAGCATTTTGTATGTTTTTGCAAGCTGAAAACAGCTATTTTATCTTGATTTTGCAAACATAAGCCATTTCACACGACATGTACATGAATATGACAGTTTAAATACTTGAAAACGTTGTTTCGTATGCTTTTGCATGCTTAAAACAGCATTTTTATATTGCTTTTACCGACATTAGCTATTATACACGACAGAAACATGAATATGACAGTTTAAATACTTGAAAACAGCATTTTGTATGTTTTTGCAAGCTGAAAACACCTATTTTATCTTGATTACGCAAACATAAGCCATTACACACGACATGTACATAAATATGACAGTTTAAATACTTGAAAACGGTGTTTTGTATGCTTTTGCATGCTTAAAACAGCATTTATATCTTGCTTTCACCAACATTAGCTATTATACACGACAGAAACATGAATATGACAGTTTAAATACTTGAAAACGGTGTTTTGTATGCTTTTGCATGCTTAAAACAGCATTTTTATCTTGCTTTCACCAACATTAGCTATTATACACAACAGAAACATGAGTATGACAGTTAAAATACTTGAAAACGGAGTATTGTATGCTTTTGCAAGCTTAAAACAGCATTTTTATCTTGCTTTTACCAACATTAGCTATTATACACGACAGAAACATTAATATGACAGTTTAAATACTTGAAAACAGCATTTTGCTTGTTTTTGCAAGCTGAAAACTGCTATTTTATTTTGATTTTGCAAACATAAGCTATTACACACGACATATATATGAATATGACAGTTTAAATACTTGAAAACGGTGTTTTGTATGCTTTTAATTGCTTAAAACAGCATTTTTATCTTGCTTTCACCAACATTAGCTATTATACACGACTGAAACATGAATATGACAGTTTAAATACTTAAAAACAGCATTTTGTATGCTTTTGCAAGCTGAAAACAGCTATTTTATCTTGATTTTGCAAACGTAAGCCATTACTCGACATGTACATGAATATGACAGTTTGAATACCTGAAAACGGTGTTTTGTATGCTTTTGCATGCTTAAAACAGCATTTTTATCTTGCTTTCACAAACATTAGCTATTATACACGACAGAAACATGAATATGACAGTTTATATATTTGAAAACAGCATTTTGCGTGTTTTGCAAGCTGAAAACAGCTATTTTATCTTGATTTTGCAAACATAAGCCATTACTCGACATGTACATCAATATGACAGTTTAAATACTTGAAAACGGTGTTTTGTATCCTTTTGATTGCTTATACATGAATATGACAGTTTAAATTCTTGAAAACGGTGTTTTGTATGCTTTTGCATGCTTAAAACAGCATTTTTTTCTTGCTTTCATTAACATTAGCTATTATACACAACAGAAACATGAATATGAC
This sequence comes from Poecilus cupreus, assembly GCA_963942605.1. Classification (NCBI taxonomy): domain Eukaryota; kingdom Metazoa; phylum Arthropoda; class Insecta; order Coleoptera; family Carabidae; genus Poecilus; species Poecilus cupreus. The sequence continues at coordinate 13,235 of CAWWDY010001826.1, forward strand.
AGTTTATATACTTGAAAACAGCATTTTGCGTGTTTTCGCAAGCTGAAAACAGCTATTTTATTTTGATTTTGCAAACATAAGCCATTACACACGACATGTACAAGAATATGACAGTTTAAATACTTGAAAACGGTGTTTTGTGTGCTTTTGCATGCTTAAAACAGCATTTTTATCTTGCTTTCACCAACATTAGCTATTACACACGACTGAAACATGAATATGACAGTTTAAATACTTGAAAACAGCATTTTGTATGTTTTGCAAGCTGAAAACAGCTATTTTATCTTGATTTTGCAAACATAAGCCATTACATACGACATGTACATGAATATGACAGTTTAAATACTTGAAAACGGTGTTTTGTAATCTGTTGATTGCTTAAAACAGCATTTTTATCTTGCTTTCACCAACATTAGCTATTATACACGACTGAAACATGAATATGACAGTTTAAATACTTGAAAACAGCATTTTGTATGTTTTAGCAAGCTAAAACAGCTATTTTATCTTGATTTTGCAAACATAATCCATTACACACGACATGTACATGAATATGACAGTTTAAATACTTGAAAACGGTATTTTGTATGCTTTTGCATGCTTAAAACAGCATTTTTATCTTGCTTTCACCAACATTAGCTATTATACACGACAGAAACATGAATATGACAGTTCAAATACTTGAAAACAGCATTTTGTATGTTTTTGCAAGCTGAAAACAGCTATTTGATCTTGATTTTGCAAACATAAGCCATTTCACACGACATGTACATGAATATGACAGTTTAAATACTTGAAAACGGTGTTTTGTATGCTTAAAACAGCATTTTTATCTTGCTTTCACCAACATTAGCTATTATACACGACAGAAACATGAATATGACAGTTCAAATACTTGAAAACAGCATTTTGTATGTTTTTGCAAGCTGAAAACAGCTATTTGATCTTGATTTTGCAAACATGAGCCATTTCACACGACATGTACATGAATATGACAGTTTAAATACTTGAAAACGGTGTTTTGTATGCTTTTGCATGCTTAAAACAGCATTTTTATCTTACTTTTACCAACATTAGCTATTATACACGACAGAAACATGAATATGACAGTTTAAATACTTGAAAACAGCATTTTGTATGTTTTTGCAAGCTGAAAACGGCTATTTTATCTATATTTTGCAAACATAAGACATTACACACGACATGTTTATGAATATGACAGTTTAAATACTTGAAAACGGTGTTTTGTATGCTTTTGCATGCTTAAAACAGCATTTTTATTTTGCTTTCACCAACATTAGCTATTATACATGACAGAAACATGAATATGACAGTTTAAATGCTTAAAACCAGCATTTTGTAAGTTTTTGCAAGATGAAAACAGCTATTTTATTTTGATTTTGCAAACATAAGCCATTACACACGACATATACATTAATATGACAGTTTAATTACTTGAAAACGGTGTTTTGTATGTTTTTGCATGCTTAAAACAGCATTTTTATCTTGCTTTCACCAACATTAGCTATTATACACGACAGAAACAGGAATATGACAGTTTTAATACTTAAAAACAGCATTTTGTATGTTTTTGCAAGGTGAAAACAGCTATTTTATCTGTATTTTGCAAACATAAACTATTACACACGACATATACATGAATATGACAGTTTAAATACTTGAAAACGGTGTTTTGTATGCTTTTGCATGCTTAAAACAGCATTTTTATCTTGCTTTCACCAACATTAGCTATTATACACGACAGAAACATGAATATGACAGTTTAAATACTTGAAAACGATGTTTTGTATGCTTTTGCATGCTTAAAACAGCATTTTTATTTTGCTTTCACCAACATTTGCTATTATACACGACAGAAACATGAATATGACAGTTTAAATACTTGAAAACGGTGTTTTGTATGCTTTTGCATGCTTAAAACAGCATTTTTATCTTGCTTTCACCAACATTAGCTATTATGCTCGACAGAAACATGAATATGATAGTTCAAATACTTGAAAACAGCATTTTGTATGTTTTTGCAAGCTGAAAACAGCTATTTTATCTTGATTTTGCAAACATAAGCCATTACACACGACATGTACATGAATATGACAGTTTAAATACTTGAAAACGTTGGTTTGTATGCTTTTGCATGCTTAAATCAGCATTTTTATCTTGCTTTTACCAACATTAGCTATTATACACGACAGAAACATGAATATGACAGTTTAAATACTTGAAAACAGCATTTTGTATGTTTTTGCAAGCTGAAAACGGCTATTTTATCTGTATTTTGCAAACATAAGCCATTACACACGACATATACATGAATATGACAGTTTAAATACTTGAAAACGGTGTTTTGTATACTTTTGCATGCTTAAAACAGCATTTTTATCTTGCTTTCACCAACATTAGCTATTATACACGACATATATGTAGTGGCCTACTACAAATTATTATTTTTGAATTTATAAAAAATCAAGAAACCGAAAAAAAAGAAAAAAGGGTAATTATTTTTGGTAGTTAGGTATTTTTGTTAAAAACAGATTAGAAAAAATTAGAAAAATATACAAGCATTAAAAGTCGCTGTGTAAATTTATTACATATATTATTTACAATTCAATAAATAAAAATATTTTTGTATTCATATTGGCTCCAGCCAATATAGATAAACCTTAGTGACAATCCTTCAGATATATCTTATTGTCACTAAATTGGTGACCCCGAATCTTATTACATGGAGTCTACTACAAGCCCTCTGGACTCGCTTACAACAAGCCCTGACATCTCTGCCTTAACACCAGCCATTAAAGTACCAGAATTCTGGCCTGCAGACCCGGAATTATGGTTTGCCCAAGTGGAAATCATTTTTCAAAGTCACAGGATAACAAGTGAGTTCAGCAAATTTTCGAAACTCATTTCCTTCTTGACTCCCCAATATGCAAGTGAAGTCAGGGATTTAATTGTCAGTCCCTCAGAAGATTTTCCATACACTAACCTGAAACAAACCTTGATTAAAAGAATCAGCCTATCAGACTCTGAAAAACTACAGCAATTTCTCAATTTTTCTTCAACCGATGATAAAAAACCTTCACAACTCCTCAGATACATGAGACAATTAATTGGCAGGAAAACTTTAGACGAATCTATCCTAGAAGAAATCTTTCTGCAGAAACTTCCAAAAAACGTTCAAATTGTGTTATCAGCATCCATCAACACAAACCTTGAAGAGAAAGCAGATATCGCTGACAAAATTCTTGCCATCAATCAAGATCAAATTACTTCAATTTCGGAATCTTCAGAACATAAAACCAACCAAGTTCTTCAACAACTCGTGCATGACGTCAAGGAACTAAAGAACAAGATGACATCTACTTCACATCAGTTTTTCCCTCGTACTTCCAGAGAATATGCTCCTGAGTCTTCAAAGTCAACGCTATGTTGGTATCATTACACGTTCGGCAAAAGAGCACACAAATGCGTTCCTCCATGTTCAAATTATAAAAGTCTAATTAAAGAAAAGGTGACTATTCACTCACCGTTGCCTATAAATAATAATACTTCAAAACCTATTTCTCTTTATCACAGATATAATTCTCCAAAATCAAACTTATTTTACGTTCAAGATCGTTTTTCTGGCCACCGTTTCTTAATTGACGCAGGAGCTCAGGTGAGTGTTTTTCATATTTCAAATCAATTCAAGCTTTCAAAAAGTGTTTTAACACTCCAAGCAGCCAATAACACGTCAATTGTTACTTACGGTACAAGAACCCTAAAATTAGATTTAGGACTCTCCAAATTATTCACCTGGAAGTTCATTATTGCTAAAACCAACAGTTCGATTATTGGGGCAGATTTCCTTAAACATTACAACTTACTAATAAACTTAAAAAATAAGCTATTAATAGAAGCAGATCAATTGCATAAAACTTTTGACAACAACATTTTGACAAACGTAATTATGACAGAAAAACAATCAACAAATAAATTTTACCAACTGCTATCAAAATTTCCAAAGCTAACTGAACCAATTAATTTTTCACGACAAATTAAACATTCTGTCAAACATTTTGTACTCACATCCGGTGCTCTAGCGTTCGCTAGGCCAAGAAGATTAGCTCCAGATAAACTGCTTATAGCTAAAAAAGAATTTGACAAAATGCTACAAAAAGGTTTGATACGTCCCTCTTCTAGTAATTGGGCATCACCATTACACTTGGTTCAAAAGAAGAACGGGGAATGGCGTCCGTGTGGGGATTATCGCGCTTTGAATGCACAAACAATTCCTGATAGGTATCCTATACCACATCTACACGACTTTACAACTTATTTACAAAATACTAACATTTATTCCAAAATTGATTTAGTACAAGCTTACCACCAAATTCCGATGGATACAGATTCAATTTCAAAAACTGCAATAACAACCCCTTTCGGCCTTTATGAATATACAGTAATGCCCTTCGGTTTACGAAATAGTGCCCAAACATTTCAGAGATTTATCGACGAAGTCACTAGAGGTTTAGATTTTTGTTTTGCATACTTAGATGATCTGCTGATAGCAAGCAATTCCCCAAAACAACACCTAGACCACTTACAAAAAGTTTTTGAAAGATTAAACAAATTTGAAATTATAATTAATACAAATAAATCGCAATTTGTTTTAAATAAAATAGAATTTTTAGGACATTCAATTTCTAAGAATGGAATACAACCTTTGGAATCTAAAGTAGAAGCAATTTTAAAATTCCCTCTTCCAGACACACAACGTAAACTACGTGAGTTTCTAGGGCTAATAAATTTTTACAATCGTTTCATACCACATTGCGCTATAATTTTAAACCCTGTTAATAAATTAATAACTAGTCCAAAAGATATTTTTAAAAAAGTTACGTGGAACAATGATGCAATAAAGGCATTTAATTTAATAAAAAACGAATTAGTTAAATCAACTACATTGATTTTTCCCGACCAAACAGCACAAACAAGTATAATGGTGGATGCCTCCAATGACGGAATTGGGGCGGTTTTACAACAATACGTTTCCAACGCCTGGAAACCAATAGCATTTTATTCGAGAGCTTTAACTCTCACTGAAAAAAAATATAGCACCTTTGGTAGAGAATTATTGGCAATTTATTCATCGATTAAAAAATTTAGATATTTTATTGAGGGAACACAATTCTTTGTTTATACTGATCATAAACCTTTAACATACATTTCCAAAATTAAACAGAGCAACGTATACAATCCAAGAGAGATCAGACAATTAGATTACATTTTCCAATTTACAAGTGATATACGTCACATTTCTGGTAAAAATAATCCTGTGGCTGATGCTTTATCAAGAATTCATATATCAACGATGTTTAATAATAAACAAATAGATTACAAACAAATAGCTTTAGAACAACAATCAGACGAAGACCTACTTGAAATAAAAAATAGTAACAATACAAATTTGAAATTAGTAAATTATCAACTTGAAAATTCAAAATTTGATTTAACGTGTGATGTTTCAATGAATTCGCCACGACCATTTATTCCAAAAAAATTTCGAGATATCATTTTTGATCAGTTTCATTCAATGTCTCATCCTGGAGCAAAAGCAACAGACAAATTAATTTCTCAACGTTTTGTATGGCCTAATATGCATTCTGAAATACGAAATAAAGTTAAAACATGTTTAAACTGCCAAAAATCAAAAATTACGCGGCATGTAAATTCTCCTATCGGAGACTTTCCAAAACCACGGATATATCTTATTGTCACTAAATATACATGAATATGACAGTTTATATAATTGAAAACGGTGTTTTGTATACTTTTGCATGCTTAAAACAGCATTTTTATTTTGCTTTCACCAACATTTGCTATTATACACGACAGAAACATGAATATGACAGTTTAAATACTTGAAAACGGTGTTTTGTATGCTTTTGCATGCTTAAAACAGCATTTTTATCTTGCTTTCACCAACATTAGCTATTATGCACGACAGAAACATGAATATGATAGTTCAAATACTTGAAAACAGCATTTTGTATGTTTTTGCAAGCTGAAAACAGCTATTTTATCTTGATTTTGCAAACATAATCCATTACACGCAACATGTACATGAATATGACAGTTTAAATACTTGAAAACGGTGTTTTGTATGCTTTTGCATGCTTAAACAGCATTTTTATCTTGCTTTCACCAACATTAGCTATTATGCTCGACAGAAACATGAATATGATAGTTCAAATACTTGAAAACAGCATTTTGTATGTTTTTGCAAGCTGAAAACAGCTATTTTATCTTGATTTTGCAAACATAAGCCATTACACACGACATGTACATGAATATGACAGTTTAAATACTTGAAAACGTTGGTTTGTATGCTTTTGCATGCTTAAAACAGCATTTTTATCTTGCTTTTACCAACATTAGCTATTATACACGACAGAAACATGAATATGACAGTTTAAATACTTGAAAACAGCATTTTGTATGTTTTTGCAAGCTGAAAACGGCTATTTTATTTGTATTTTGCAAACATAAGCCATTACACACGACATATACATGAATATGACAGTTTAAATACTTGAAAACGGTGTTTTGTATACTTTTGCATGCTTAAAACAGCATTTTTATCTTGCTTTCACCAACATTAGCTATTATACACGACATATACATGAATATGACAGTTTATATAATTGAAAACGGTGTTTTGTATACTTTTGCATGCTTAAAACAGCATTTTTATTTTGCTTTCACCAACATTTGCTATTATACACGACAGAAACATGAATATGACAGTTTAAATACTTGAAAACGGTGTTTTGTATGCTTTTGCATGCTTAAAACAGCATTTTTATCTTGCTTTCACCAACATTAGCTATTATGCACGACAGAAACATGAATATGACAGTTTAAATACTTAAAAACAGCATTTTGTATGTTTTTGCAAGGTGAAAACAGCTATTTTATCTGTATTTTGCAAACATAAACTATTACACACGACATATACATGAATATGACAGTTTAAATACTTGAAAACGGTGTTTTGTATGCTTTTGCATGCTTAAAACAGCATTTTTATCTTGCTTTCACCAACATTAGCTATTATACACGACAGAAACATGAATATGACAGTTTAAATACTTGAAAACGATGTTTTGTATGCTTTTGCATGCTTAAAACAGCATTTTTATTTTGCTTTCACCAACATTTGCTATTATACACGACAGAAACATGAATATGACAGTTAAAATACTTGAAAACGGTGTTTTGTATGCTTTTGCATGCTTAAAACAGCATTTTTATCTTGCTTTCACCAACATTAGCTATTATGCACGACAGAAACATGAATATGATAGTTCAAATACTTGAAAACAGCATTTTGTATGTTTTTGCAAGCTGAAAACAGCTATTTTTTCTTGATTTTGCAAACATAATCCATTACACGCGACATGTACATGAATATGACAGTTTAAATACTTGAAAACGGTGTTTTGTATGCTTTTGCATGCTTAAAACAGCATTTTTATCTTGCTTTCACCAACATTAGCTATTATACACGACAGAAACATGAATATGACAGTTCAAATACTTGAAAACAGCATTTTGTATGTTTTTGCAAGCTGAAAACAGCTATTTGATCTTGATTTGGCAAACATAAGCCATTTCACACGACATGTACATGAATATGACAGTTTAAATACTTGAAAACGGTGTTTTGTATGCTTTTGCATGCTTAAAACAGCATTTTTATCTTGCTTTTACCAACATTAGCTATTATACACGACATAAACATGAATATGACAGTTTAAATACTTGAAAACAGCATTTTGTATGTTTTTGCAAGCTGAAAACGGCTATTTTATCTATATTTTGCAAACATAAGACATTACACACGACATATACATGAATATGACAGTTTAAATACTTGAAAACGTTGTTTTGTATGCTTTTGCATGCTTAAAACAGCATTTTTATCTTGCTTTCACCAACATTAGCTATTATGCTCGACAGAAACATGAATATGATAGTTCAAATACTTGAAAACAGCATTTTGTATGTTTTTGCAAGCTGAAAACAGCTATTTTATCTTGATTTTGCAAACATAATCCATTACACACGACATGTACATGAATATGACAGTTTAAATACTTGAAAACGTTGGTTTGTATGCTTTTGCATGCTTAAAACAGCATTTTTATTTTGCTTTCACCAACATTTGCTATTATACACGACAGAAACATGAATATGACAGTTTAAATACTTGAAAACGGTGTTTTGTATGCTTTTGCATGCTTAAAACAGCATTTTTATCTTGCTTTCACCAACATTAGCTATTATGCTCGACAGAAACATGAATATGATAGTTCAAATACTTGAAAACAGCATTTTGTATGTTTTTGCAAGCTGAAAACAGCTATTTTATCTTGATTTTGCAAACATAAGCCATTACACACGACATGTACATGAATATGACAGTTTAAATACTTGAAAACTTTGGTTTGTATGCTTTTGCATGCTTAAAACAGCATTTTTATCTTGCTTTTACCAACATTAGCTATTATACACGACAGAAACATGAATATGACAGTTTAAATACTTGAAAACAGCATTTTGTATGTTTTTGCAAGCTGAAAACGGCTATTTTATCTGTATTTTGCAAACATAAGCCATTACACACGACATATACATGAATATGACAGTTTAAATACTTGAAAACGGTGTTTTGTATACTTTTGCATGCTTAAAACAGCATTTTTATCTTGCTTTCACCAACATTAGCTATTATACACGACATATATGTAGTGGCCTACTACAAATTATTATTTTTGAATTTATAAAAAATCAAGAAACCGAAAAAAAAGAAAAAAGGGTAATTATTTTTGGTAGTTAGGTATTTTTGTTAAAAACAGATTAGAAAAAATTAGAAAAATATACAAGCATTAAAAGTCGCTGTGTAAATTTATTACATATATTATTTACAATTCAATAAATAAAAATATTTTTGTATTCATATTGGCTCCAGCCAATATAGATAAACCTTAGTGACAATCCTTCAGATATATCTTATTGTCACTAAATTGGTGACCCCGAATCTTATTACATGGAGTCTACTACAAGCCCTCTGGACTCGCTTACAACAAGCCCTGACATCTCTGCCTTAACACCAGCCATTAAAGTACCAGAATTCTGGCCTGCAGACCTGGAATTATGGTTTGCCCAAGTGGAAATCATTTTTCAAAGTCACAGGATAACAAGTGAGTTCAGCAAATTTTCGAAACTCATTTCCTTCTTGACTCCCCAATATGCAAGTGAAGTCAGGGATTTAATTGTCAGTCCCTCAGAAGATTTTCCATACACTAACCTGAAACAAACCTTGATTAAAAGAATCAGCCTATCAGACTCTGAAAAACTACAGCAATTTCTCAATTTTTCTTCAACCGATGATAAAAAACCTTCACAACTCCTCAGATACATGAGACAATTAATTGGCAGGAAAACTTTAGACGAATCTATCCTAGAAGAAATCTTTCTGCAGAAACTTCCAAAAAACGTTCAAATTGTGTTATCAGCATCCATCAACACAAACCTTGAAGAGAAAGCAGATATCGCTGACAAAATTCTTGCCATCAATCAAGATCAAATTACTTCAATTTCGGAATCTTCAGAACATAAAACCAACCAAGTTCTTCAACAACTCGTGCATGACGTCAAGGAACTAAAGAACAAGATGACATCTACTTCACATCAGTTTTTCCCTCGTACTTCCAGAGAATATGCTCCTGAGTCTTCAAAGTCAACGCTATGTTGGTATCATTACACGTTCGGCAAAAGAGCACACAAATGCGTTCCTCCATGTTCAAATTATAAAAGTCTAATTAAAGAAAAGGTGACTATTCACTCACCGTTGCCTATAAATAATAATACTTCAAAACCTATTTCTCTTTATCACAGATATAATTCTCCAAAATCAAACTTATTTTACGTTCAAGATCGTTTTTCTGGCCACCGTTTCTTAATTGACGCAGGAGCTCAGGTGAGTGTTTTTCATATTTCAAATCAATTCAAGCTTTCAAAAAGTGTTTTAACACTCCAAGCAGCCAATAACACGTCAATTGTTACTTACGGTACAAGAACCCTAAAATTAGATTTAGGACTCTCCAAATTATTCACCTGGAAGTTCATTATTGCTAAAACCAACAGTTCGATTATTGGGGCAGATTTCCTTAAACATTACAACTTACTAATAAACTTAAAAAATAAGCTATTAATAGAAGCAGATCAATTGCATAAAACTTTTGACAACAACATTTTGACAAACGTAATTATGACAGAAAAACAATCAACAAATAAATTTTACCAACTGCTATCAAAATTTCCAAAGCTAACTGAACCAATTAATTTTTCACGACAAATTAAACATTCTGTCAAACATTTTGTACTCACATCCGGTGCTCTAGCGTTCGCTAGGCCAAGAAGATTAGCTCCAGATAAACTGCTTATAGCTAAAAAAGAATTTGACAAAATGCTACAAAAAGGTTTGATACGTCCCTCTTCTAGTAATTGGGCATCACCATTACACTTGGTTCAAAAGAAGAACGGGGAATGGCGTCCGTGTGGGGATTATCGCGCTTTGAATGCACAAACAATTCCTGATAGGTATCCTATACCACATCTACACGACTTTACAACTTATTTACAAAATACTAACATTTATTCCAAAATTGATTTAGTACAAGCTTACCACCAAATTCCGATGGATACAGATTCAATTTCAAAAACTGCAATAACAACCCCTTTCGGCCTTTATGAATATACAGTAATGCCCTTCGGTTTACGAAATAGTGCCCAAACATTTCAGAGATTTATCGACGAAGTCACTAGAGGTTTAGATTTTTGTTTTGCATACTTAGATGATCTGCTGATAGCAAGCAATTCCCCAAAACAACACCTAGACCACTTACAAAAAGTTTTTGAAAGATTAAACAAATTTGAAATTATAATTAATACAAATAAATCGCAATTTGTTTTAAATAAAATAGAATTTTTAGGACATTCAATTTCTAAGAATGGAATACAACCTTTGGAATCTAAAGTAGAAGCAATTTTAAAATTCCCTCTTCCAGACACACAACGTAAACTACGTGAGTTTCTAGGGCTAATAAATTTTTACAATCGTTTCATACCACATTGCGCTATAATTTTAAACCCTGTTAATAAATTAATAACTAGTCCAAAAGATATTTTTAAAAAAGTTACGTGGAACAATGATGCAATAAAGGCATTTAATTTAATAAAAAACGAATTAGTTAAATCAACTACATTGATTTTTCCCGACCAAACAGCACAAACAAGTATAATGGTGGATGCCTCCAATGACGGAATTGGGGCGGTTTTACAACAATACGTTTCCAACGCCTGGAAACCAATAGCATTTTATTCGAGAGCTTTAACTCTCACTGAAAAAAAATATAGCACCTTTGGTAGAGAATTATTGGCAATTTATTCATCGATTAAAAAATTTAGATATTTTATTGAGGGAACACAATTCTTTGTTTATACTGATCATAAACCTTTAACATACATTTCCAAAATTAAACAGAGCAACGTATACAATCCAAGAGAGATCAGACAATTAGATTACATTTTCCAATTTACAAGTGATATACGTCACATTTCTGGTAAAAATAATCCTGTGGCTGATGCTTTATCAAGAATTCATATATCAACGATGTTTAATAATAAACAAATAGATTACAAACAAATAGCTTTAGAACAACAATCAGACGAAGACCTACTTGAAATAAAAAATAGTAACAATACAAATTTGAAATTAGTAAATTATCAACTTGAAAATTCAAAATTTGATTTAACGTGTGATGTTTCAATGAATTCGCCACGACCATTTATTCCAAAAAAATTTCGAGATATCATTTTTGATCAGTTTCATTCAATGTCTCATCCTGGAGCAAAAGCAACAGACAAATTAATTTCTCAACGTTTTGTATGGCCTAATATGCATTCTGAAATACGAAATAAAGTTAAAACATGTTTAAACTGCCAAAAATCAAAAATTACGCGGCATGTAAATTCTCCTATCGGAGACTTTCCAAAACCACGGATATATCTTATTGTCACTAAATATACATGAATATGACAGTTTATATAATTGAAAACGGTGTTTTGTATACTTTTGCATGCTTAAAACAGCATTTTTATTTTGCTTTCACCAACATTTGCTATTATACACGACAGAAACATGAATATGACAGTTTAAATACTTGAAAACGGTGTTTTGTATGCTTTTGCATGCTTAAAACAGCATTTTTATCTTGCTTTCACCAACATTAGCTATTATGCACGACAGAAACATGAATATGATAGTTCAAATACTTGAAAACAGCATTTTGTATGTTTTTGCAAGCTGAAAACAGCTATTTTATCTTGATTTTGCAAACATAATCCATTACACGCAACATGTACATGAATATGACAGTTTAAATACTTGAAAACAGTGTTTTGTATGCTTTTGCATGCTTAAAACAGCATTTTTATCTTGCTTTCACCAACATTAGCTATTATGCACGACAGAAACATGAATATGACAGTTTAAATACTTAAAAACAGCATTTTGTATGTTTTTGCAAGGTGAAAACAGCTATTTTATCTGTATTTTGCAAACATAAACTATTACACACGACATATACATGAATATGACAGTTTAAATACTTGAAAACGGTGTTTTGTATGCTTTTGCATGCTTAAACAGCATTTTTATCTTGCTTTCACCAACATTAGCTATTATGCTCGACAGAAACATGAATATGATAGTTCAAATACTTGAAAACAGCATTTTGTATGTTTTTGCAAGCTGAAAACGGCTATTTTATTTGTATTTTGCAAACATAAGCCATTACACACGACATATACATGAATATGACAGTTTAAATACTTGAAAACGGTGTTTTGTATACTTTTGCATGCTTAAAACAGCATTTTTATCTTGCTTTCACCAACATTAGCTATTATACACGACATATACATGAATATGACAGTTTATATAATTGAAAACGGTGTTTTGTATACTTTTGCATGCTTAAAACAGCATTTTTATTTTGCTTTCACCAACATTTGCTATTATACACGACAGAAACATGAATATGACAGTTTAAATACTTGAAAACGGTGTTTTGTATGCTTTTGCATGCTTAAAACAGCATTTTTATCTTGCTTTCACCAACATTAGCTATTATGCACGACAGAAACATGAATATGACAGTTTAAATACTTAAAAACAGCATTTTGTATGTTTTTGCAAGGTGAAAACAGCTATTTTATCTGTATTTTGCAAACATAAACTATTACACACGACATATACATGAATATGACAGTTTAAATACTTGAAAACGGTGTTTTGTATGCTTTTGCATGCTTAAAACAGCATTTTTATCTTGCTTTCACCAACATTAGCTATTATACACGACAGAAACATGAATATGACAGTTTAAATACTTGAAAACGATGTTTTGTATGCTTTTGCATGCTTAAAACAGCATTTTTATTTTGCTTTCACCAACATTTGCTATTATACACGACAGAAACATGAATATGACAGTTAAAATACTTGAAAACGGTGTTTTGTATGCTTTTGCATGCTTAAAACAGCATTTTTATCTTGCTTTCACCAACATTAGCTATTATGCACGACAGAAACATGAATATGATAGTTCAAATACTTGAAAACAGCATTTTGTATGTTTTTGCAAGCTGAAAACAGCTATTTTTTCTTGATTTTGCAAACATAATCCATTACACGCGACATGTACATGAATATGACAGTTTAAATACTTGAAAACGGTGTTTTGTATGCTTTTGCATGCTTAAAACAGCATTTTTATCTTGCTTTCACCAACATTAGCTATTATACACGACAGAAACATGAATATGACAGTTCAAATACTTGAAAACAGCATTTTGTATGTTTTTGCAAGCTGAAAACAGCTATTTGATCTTGATTTGGCAAACATAAGCCATTTCACACGACATGTACATGAATATGACAGTTTAAATACTTGAAAACGGTGTTTTGTATGCTTTTGCATGCTTAAAACAGCATTTTTATCTTGCTTTTACCAACATTAGCTATTATACACGACATAAACATGAATATGACAGTTTAAATACTTGAAAACAGCATTTTGTATGTTTTTGCAAGCTGAAAACGGCTATTTTATCTATATTTTGCAAACATAAGACATTACACACGACATATACATGAATATGACAGTTTAAATACTTGAAAACGTTGTTTTGTATGCTTTTGCATGCTTAAAACAGCATTTTTATCTTGCTTTTACCGACATTAGCTATTATACACGACAGAAACATGAATATGACAGTTTAAATACTTGAAAACAGCATTTTGTAAGTTTTTGCAAGCTGAAAACGGCTATTTTATCTGTATTTTGCAAACATAAGCCATTACACACGACATATACATGAATATGACAGTTTAAATACTTAAAAACAGCATTTTGTATGTTTTTGCAAGGTGAAAACAGCTATTTTATCTGTATTTTGCAAACATAAACTATTACACACGACATATACATGAATATGACAGTTTAAATACTTGAAAACGGTGTTTTGTATGCTTTTGCATGCTTAAAACAGCATTTTTATCTTGCTTTCACCAACATTAGCTATTATACACGACAGAAACATGAATATGACAGTTTAAATACTTGAAAACGATGTTTTGTATGCTTTTGCATGCTTAAAACAGCATTTTTATTTTGCTTTCACCAACATTTGCTATTATACACGACAGAAACATGAATATGACAGTTAAAATACTTGAAAACGGTGTTTTGTATGCTTTTGCATGCTTAAAACAGCATTTTTATCTTGCTTTCACCAACATTAGCTATTATGCACGACAGAAACATGAATATGATAGTTCAAATACTTGAAAACAGCATTTTGTATGTTTTTGCAAGCTGAAAACAGCTATTTTTTCTTGATTTTGCAAACATAATCCATTACACGCGACATGTACATGAATATGACAGTTTAAATACTTGAAAACGGTGTTTTGTATGCTTTTGCATGCTTAAAACAGCATTTTTATCTTGCTTTCACCAACATTAGCTATTATACACGACAGAAACATGAATATGACAGTTCAAATACTTGAAAACAGCATTTTGTATGTTTTTGCAAGCTGAAAACAGCTATTTGATCTTGATTTGGCAAACATAAGCCATTTCACACGACATGTACATGAATATGACAGTTTAAATACTTGAAAACGGTGTTTTGTATGCTTTTGCATGCTTAAAACAGCATTTTTATCTTGCTTTTACCAACATTAGCTATTATACACGACATAAACATGAATATGACAGTTTAAATACTTGAAAACAGCATTTTGTATGTTTTTGCAAGCTGAAAACGGCTATTTTATCTATATTTTGCAAACATAAGACATTACACACGACATATACATGAATATGACAGTTTAAATACTTGAAAACGTTGTTTTGTATGCTTTTGCATGCTTAAAACAGCATTTTTATCTTGCTTTTACCGACATTAGCTATTATACACGACAGAAACATGAATATGACAGTTTAAATACTTGAAAACAGCATTTTGTAAGTTTTTGCAAGCTGAAAACGGCTATTTTATCTGTATTTTGCAAACATAAGCCATTACACACGACATATACATGAATATGACAGTTTAAATACTTGAAAACAGCATTTTGTATGTTTTTGCAAGGTGAAAAAACAGCTATTTTATCTGTATTTTGCAAACATAAACTGTTACACACGACATATACATGAATATGACAGTTTAAATACTTGAAAACGGTGTTTTGTATGCTTTTGCATGCTTAAAACAGCATTTTTATCTTGCTTTCACCAACATTAGCTATTATACACGACAGAAACATGAATATGACAGTTTAAATACTTGAAAACGATGTTTTGTATGCTTTTGCATGCTTAAAACAGCATTTTTATTTTGCTTTCACCAACATTTGCTATTATACACGACAGAAACATGAATATGACAGTTTAAATACTTGAAAACAGCATTTTGTATGTTTTTGCAAGCTGAAAACAGCTATTTTATCTTGATTTTGCAAACATAATCCATTACACACGACATGTACATGAATATGACAGTTTAAATACTTTAAAACGGTGTTTTGTATGCTTTTGCATGCTTAAAACAGCATTTTTATCTTGCTTTCACCAACATTAGCTATTATGCACGACAGAAACATGAATATGATAGTTCAAATACTTGAAAACAGCATTTTGTATGTTTTTGCAAGCTGAAAACAGCTATTTTATCTTGATTTTGCAAACATAATCCATTACACGCGACATGTACATGAATATGACAGTTTAAATACTTGAAAACAGTGTTTTGTATGCTTTTGCATGCTTAAAACAGCATTTTTATCTTGCTTTCACCAACATTAGCTATTATGCACGACAGAAACATGAATATGACAGTTTAAATACTTAAAAACAGCATTTTGTATGTTTTTGCAAGGTGAAAACAGCTATTTTATCTGTATTTTGCAAACATAAACTATTACACACGACATATACATGAATATGACAGTTTAAATACTTGAAAACGGTGTTTTGTATCCTTTTGCATGCTTAAAACAGCATTTTTATCTTGCTTTCACCAACATTAGCTATTATACACGACAGAAACATGAATATGACGGTTTAAATACTTGAAAACGATGTTTTGTATGCTTTTGCATGCTTAAAACAGCATTTTTATTTTGCTTTCACCAACATTTGCTATTATACACGACAGAAACATGAATATGACAGTTAAAATACTTGAAAACGGTGTTTTGTATGCTTTTGCATGCTTAAAACAGCATTTTTATCTTGCTTTCACCAACATTAGCTATTATGCACGACAGAAACATGAATATGATAGTTCAAATACTTGAAAACAGCATTTTGTATGTTTTTGCAAGCTGAAAACAGCTATTTTATCTTGATTTTGCAAACATAATCCATTACACGCGACATGTACATGAATATGACAGTTTAAATACTTGAAAACGGTGTTTTGTATGCTTTTGCATGCTTAAAACAGCATTTTTATCTTGCTTTCACCAACATTAGCTATTATACACGACAGAAACATGAA